>VXBL01004712.1:2534760-2560267 GCA_013400195.1 Aramus guarauna | reverse complement strand
CCCCTTTGGTTTCCAAACACCCAGTGTTATTGCAGGTTTATGTTATTAGCGTACATGAAACCAGCTGTTCTGAGCCAGACTGGAGATCTGTAAGTCTGAGATACTATCTTTTTCGTGCCTGGGGAAGAAGGGAACAAAGCATGTGCCTCCAGAATTTCCTTCCAGCCTCCAGGGACTTTGTGTGGCAAAGGTGGTGTCTGGGCATTTAATAATAATTTAATAAGTAAGGGTTTTGTTTGTTTAGTTTTGGTAGTGGTTTTGTTTGTGGGTTGGTTTTGGTTTTGTTGTGGGGTTTTTTCCCCACAGCACCTACTCCTTTATTGACACATTGTATGAAAAATCATCTTTTTACTTAGCTTGGTTTGAACTGGCTACCTATTATTTTCATTTGTTGCCATCTAGGGGTTTTTTTTGAAGACAGAAGCATCAATTATTCTAGCTTTGTTATGATTTCATAGACAGCTACTTCTAGCCATCTGTTTTCCAGGCTGAAGTATTCTGGTCTTCCTACTTATTCCTCTCTAGATGTGTTTCCATATCTTTAACCACCTTTGTCACCTTTCTACCTGAATGCTAACGTGAGGTCAGAGCCAAAAGTTTCTTTCTGTGGGGAAGAGGACAACACCTTCTTTTGAAGGGTGATGTTAAAAGTGCAATCTTATATGTTGTCCACTGTATCTAATTGGAAATAAAACAGTAAATATAAATTTCATAAAGTCTTTCCAAAAGACTCTTCACAGTCATCTCAAAAGAGCCTAAACTAATACCATAGAATAGTTTGCAGCTGCTGTGGAATAAACAAAGTATCTTCATAGTTTACCTACACATGCAATCAGCATGTCCAGGCCCACCATCGACATACGGCTGACGACATTGGAAGAACTGGAAATCTTTCCCTGTTTATGTATTTTATCAGACTAAACTTGTGAGCCATGAATGGCTGTGCAGTACGAAGGTAAGAAAATCAGAAGATAAACGCATTAGAGATGAAATGGCTTATCTAATTCCACATCCCATGGCTGTAAAGCAAATGTAAATCTGATGAGTTTTGTTTCTTGAGTAACAATGCGATTTATGGCAGCATTTTGAATAACCTTTATCTCCTGTTGGTTTCTATACTGAACATCTTTTCTACATGACTACATTTTTGGTTTCTTCTGAAGCTTTTAAAATTATTATTACAGCTACTACTGAAGTACTAGTAGTACTTAACACCTACAAAGATTACAGTTCTACTATGTTCTGCCGGCAAGTTATGAAAAATACCCCTGTTGCAGAAGTTACGCTCTCTAGGCGTCTGACTGGAGAAAACAGGCAAATTTGACAAGAGATGCAAAAGAAAGTTTGAGAAAATGATGCTGAATTAAATAAAAAGCCATCACAATATTCCAACATTCTGTTAATGCATCGCATGTTCTATTATGTTCTACTTTTTTCCCTTTGTTTTTTCAATTAATCACTGTGGTGTTTGTTCAGTTTTTCTTTTTATAATGCCTGAAGAGTACCCTCAGAAGTGCTGGAATTAATGATAGAGGTTGAACATTTCTTCTAGAAAAATAGCTGGTACATCTAGAACACGAATTATAGAATGTAAGGCAGGCAGCCTTAGCCAAAGCAGCTGACCCGTGAAATACTACAAAGACAAATAATTCTGGATGCTGTTCAATTTGCTAAGTGGAGCTCATGTGCTGTTAATTTGGCAAATGACTTTCTTCATTTCTTTGTGCACCTGTTTACAAAAAAGCCATAGTGATACCTGTCTTGTATTATGACTGCTCAGGAGATATGTCATTATGTTATGTTTATGGAATACATCCTACAAACAAAGAGTGGGTAATTTCAAATGGTTATGATTTTAAATTTGTGTAGTTTAATGTGTGTAGGACCATTGTCTAAAAGTACAACTGTTCACATTTCAACTGATATTTTTTGTTAAAATCTCTGGTGTGGAGGCTTACATAGACAGAAACCTAACAGTAAAAAAAAGAAAAACAGCCCACCACCACCCAAACAAAAAAAAACCCCATCTCACTTCAAGCTTGTGTTTTATAAGCAATGTAAATTCCTTTACCTTTTGTTCCCTGCTAGAGAACTTCAAGAAACGTATCAGAAGAGCATTTGTTGCTGTTAGATTAGTATTTTTGTAGAGGGACTTTGTTCTAAAACTTCTGCTATATGTATATATATAAAGGTTTAGCTTGTCAGTTATTTATTAGGACTCATTTTTCTGTGCTGAAAAAAGGCCTGGCAGTTTCATTCTTCTGTAGGTACCTAACTTTGCCTGAGAAGTTCCCCTTTTCGTCATCACAACAGAGTAAAAATATCTCATACAAATGCGTATTCGTTCATTTTTTTAACTTCTTCTAAGTGCAAAGTAGTGAACCTCTGAAAATATCCTCAGAAACCACTGCATCAGATTTCTTTTTCATGTTTTGTGAATTGCTTGCCATGTACATTTGTGACAGAAATGGCAGTGATTATACTTTCAATGCTAATAATACTCACTAATGGATCTAACAGTGTTCTAAAAAATACTTTATTTTCTCAACAAATCAAAACCAAAACCCAAACAAACAAAAAACCCTCTCACCCAGGTTGGACAAATCAACATACGAGTGTCTTCCTGAGCAAAGTCTTGTTCAAGAGGTCCCGGTGGCAGGACTGAGTTAGAAAACAGGGAGCTAGAAAGTGAAGTAGGAACTGGGTGTTTTGGTGCTGTTGTTCAGTTTCGTGAGTTCGTTCCGGAGGAGCTCCTTTCTGGCAGAGTGGGGACTTCACAAATTGTGCTGTCGTTCACTGGTGACTGACGTCTGCTGTTACTTGGTAGTGAGGTCTTGCTCAGCAGCCAGCTCTCACCCTCTAAGAGTGTTTCTCATAAACCTGGCAGAACATAAAGACAGCAGTATTGGAAGAAAAAAAAAATGCATTGGAATCAAGTCTTTGAGTTATTTTTATACCAGACCAGAACTGGAAGTTGTCATAGGAAAAAAGTTTTATCACTTCTAGAGGCTTCTCTATCTTTATTTCTAAGGTGCGCTGTGAATCTATCATGGTATCTTAGCAGTGGGATATTCAGAAATATAACACAGACTTGTCATAAAACAGAAAAAGGGGGCAGCTTCTTCCTGAACTGCCAATGAGAGCTTTAAAATCTCAAAAATGCTTTTGTACTTCAGACTTGTGGTGGGTTCTGGTGTTAATTTCCTTCTGACCTTTGTAAATTTAAAGTGAAAAAATAATACTTTTTTGCAGTAATGATTCTATCGAGATCCACAATGCAAAATTGTGTTTAGACTTACGGCTGTGTTTCCCATACTTATTTGTGTAAGACACATAGACCTAGCAGCTTTGTTGTGGCAAGAATGCTCTGCTTTCAAAGTTGTTGTTTTTCTGTTTTTTCTTTGTTCCTCTTGTAGAGTTCAAAGCAACAGATGAGTTGTGAAAGAGAACAACTAAGGGTGAGTACCATGATATGCAAAATGTTCTGTTTCTTTAAACCATAAGCAGAATCTAGTTTGTGCTATTGACGGATTATTTAAGACCAACATATTTAGCTCATTTGTTGCTTGTTGGTAAATATTGTACATATCTCAATATAAACCAGTTGCAGTAGATACAGGTTTTTCTTCCCTAATCTAGTGAGATTTGGCAGTAAATAGAAATACTTCTTTACAGGAGTTTCCTTGACACTCAGTGTGCTCTTCCGATGCAAATATCTAGTAGTGGTAAAGGTCACAATGTTTCTCAGACTTTCTCCACTACCAGATTGTTTCAAACCAGAAGACTCTATCCTTTAGATTTTTTGATAGTATGTATACTTTCAGAAAGAAATCAGTGCTAAGAATGTGAGGGAACCGGCAGAGAAGGTCCAAGTATTTTAGTGTGTATGTCGGATGTGTACAATCTGTAAAAAAGATAGTGCTTGAACTAGGGTTGCTGACCTTTATTTTGTTTTCCTCTTTTCCTATATCGAAGTGACAGTGTTCCAAACAGGTTTCAGTCCCTGCTCCTTTTGAACACTACATGTGCTACAGATCTCTGTAGATGCTTTTTCATCACAAGTATTTCCTTGTTCAAATTATTTATTCTAGTATTTGTTTAGAAAGGCATAAGAATTTTCATTAATAAAAACCAAAGCTTTGGGGTCACCCACGTGTTGCTTAATAGACTTCTGTTGATACCACACAATGGGTATTCTTTTGAAATCCCATATGCAAGCGGAGAGGCAGGCCTCAAGGAAGTCTACTTCAAGTTTTTATGCAAACAAAAATATTGGAAATAGAAAAAGGTTTTTTTCTTTGTAGTTTACTAAGCATCAACAGTGCCTGCATGACTTGCAACTATAAATAATATATTCTGGTCTTAATATAAATTGTGCAGTGTTCATAAACATCATCCATTCATTAGATTAACTTCAGCAACATATCTAGATGCTTCTGCTGGTCTTCACCACATTTGCAATAGGACTTTTGGTAAACAAGTTATGCAAGAATGATGCATCACACATTGTCCTTGATTCTTTTCTTGCTGATATGTGACTGCATTGCTATTGTACTGAAGCTGGAGTGACAAAGCTTTGTTTTATCAGTAGTAATGTCTCAACAGAGCAGCTGTCAAAGTTAAAATATTGCTATAGTACCTGACAATCTTTTCAAGAGGTAGCAGTGCCATGAGAACAAAGAAAGTTTTTCATTTGGTTTTATTGTTTTTAAGTTTTCTCCTTTGAATGAAGAAAAACATTGTTTTGATATATAACGGGAGGAGGCCCCCAGCTCTTTCTTCAAGTAAATACGTGTGATTTTTCTAAGTAGTGCATAAAATGTGATGCAGTAAAACTTTCATGTATCTTTCTATTCCAATATTACACATTTATACGTAACAATGAGCTCGGTGCTTATGATGCCTCTATGACTTCTCCTGACACCGAAGGAAAAACCCACATCTCTAACCCACTAAGATTAGGTACATCTCCTTCTACTACTCCTGTGACATTCCTGTTACATGCAATATAGTTACCAGTGAAACTCTCTTCCCGAGGCTGGGATGCAATGAAAGCAGCACGCTGCCCCACAGAGATCGAGCTTGTGGCTGTAGCACAAGAAGTAATGCACCAAGAAGTCTCACACAGATGTGGTGGGAGTAGCAATTATAGTACCGAGCATGGCAGAGCTGTTCCTTTCCCCTGCCTGGTCTTCACACGCCCCAACCTTTACCAGTGCCCAGAATCCATTCAAGATGACAACAGCTCATCTCTGTGACAAAAGATCACAGTGACATTTCACTGTACTGTGCGGAGATGTTTTGGTCATAGTTCAGTGCCAGCACTGTGGACCCTCCTTGGCCATGCTGCGAACAGCCCTCCACTGCCACGTTCTGCACCTTCAGCACTCTCAGGGTTTACCTTGCCCATTCTGTCACTCCCTAACTGTGCTGTTAAATAATGTTTAATTGACTGAGAGAGATTTTTCAGGCCTGCAAAATTCTCTTTTGGGGTTTGTGACCCACCATGAATACTTGGACGTGAGGCAGTCTCTTCACAACAAAATATTGTTTCACCCCAACTGAAAGAATTGAAATATAACAGGAGAACAGGATAAAACCAACAAAATGTCAACAGCCATTTGTGTGTGTTAAACTGAATTAAAACTAATTATCCCTAGATCATCTAATAATATAATCCCCCACCTTCCTTGCTAAGTCTAAGATGACAGTGTGTCTGCCACTCTCCTTTTTTTATTCCCTTGTCATTCCTTAGTCTGCAAGTCCCAAAGAAGTTCTGAAAGAAAGACACTTTAAGGAAGGCCTGTTTAAAGCATAATAGTGCAAGTAAGTAATCAGGCATTGTGTGGCTACAGACAGAAATATCCAAGTCTTACTATAATCACTTATTCAGACATTTCTCACCTCTTATCTGTTTCATTGGCATTTAAATTCTAAATGCAAAGCAGAGACTCACTGTTCTGGAACAAAGCATTTAGAGTAATGAAACTCTTACTTGTATTGGAGCCTCTGGGCATTATACATTATATTTAAAATGAATGATAATTCTAATAATTAAGCAAGTATGTATATTTTAATTCTTTTCTGCTCAAGCTTTGCAAATGACAGTGACCACAAGTTGGTAACTTCATTGCCTTGCCAACCTGGTACAATTCCCAGCTAGACGTTAATGTTTATACCTGAATTATGTAAATAAGAAGTCATACAGAAAGCTATGGGAATTTTATCTCTAGCATAGCTGGTTGGGTTGAGGGTTGTTTTTTTTTCCCCATTTGGATATAAAACAAAAGCTGTCTTTGCTATATTTGCACCTGATTAAAAAAAAAAAATATTACAAAGCATTAATGTAATTTTTTAAGTTTTTCTTTCTCTTGGAAATTATTTTCATTACCATGTGCTGCCTTGCATATTGATTTTTTTCCTATTTCTGTAATTTATTTTCTTTTTGCTTTCTAATCTGGCTTAATTTAAATCAAGTTGTACTAAAAAATTAGTGTGTCTTTGAAGGGACATTGACTCATCAGTATTGCTCTCTCCAGCTCCATCCACACACTGCTCTTTGTCAGTGCTCCCTTTAAAGAAAACAATGATACGGTTTAGTCCTCGTTCTGTTTTGTATTCTCCAATTCTGATTTATAAATTCCTTCTTGGACAGATACATCCTATCCTCTTCTCCAGCTCCTTCCTACTGCCACTTGCTGTTCTATGAGTCACTGTGTGGAGCTTAATGTAATTGTCATCCTGCTGCATTATAAATGACCTGTAAAGATACAGAACTCACAGCTTGCTCAAAATCACTTAAAAACACTTTTCTCATATTTGGGGCTGAAAAACAGACTTTGAAGCATGAATGATACAGATTATTTAAGGCTGTATCAGGATACCAGCCCTAGGTAGAAATAAGCTGTAGTACATAAAGCTATCAAAAAGTGTGCCGACAGCCTCAGAAACCTATCTACTGGTTCCACTGAACCTTCCTTACTGTTCTGACTTTAACCTGGGATTATATATTTTATCATAGCCTAAGGACATCATTTAAATTTACAGACTACCTTAAATCTTACCAAGTTTTAATCAACCTTCCTTTCAACCAAGAAATTATTATTTTGCATTATCAAATCAATTATTTGAAGTGAACTTCTGTATCTGTATTTACATGCACGAGCTTTGCTATATGAGCTCATGCTTTTGGTCCTTATGCAGCAATACTTGATGAGCTCTCTAAGGTGGGCTCAGTAATTTTAAACTCTGATGTTAGGAGGGTTTATAAATGTTTCTGTGAATACCAATGAGTCTAATGGTAAATGGTGTGATTAACTTCCTTGATCTGAAATTTTAAGTGACCTAGTTGTTGCTCTAATTAACAGCTTCTTTCACATGCACTTACTATCAAGATGCATTATATGCAGCCAGAGTTCCTTCTCTGGTCTGAAATATGGGAAGGGCAGGGTCTTACTATCATCTTGTATTTAACATCAACTTATATTCTTTACAGTACTCTGCTTTTCAAGGAGACAAAAGGAAGGTTTACATTCAAAATTGTTCTATTTGTCTTTTATACGGTAAATGAAATAAGCTGCAACATTCAGCCAAAAATGTATTAAAGTTATGCCAGGTAGAGGGAAAACGAACGCAAATGCATTTATGTCTAGAATCATTTTTAAGCAACCATAATCCTGCAGTATTTAGCTTTCCTTCTGTCTTTGAGTGCATTAATTCATCAAGCCGTAGGGTGCTTAGCTGTGTACGTGGGGTTTTTTGGAAACTTTTTGAAGAAAATTTTTGAAGCTCATCATTGTGGTATTAGCCTTCTTCAGTGATCTAAGAATAATCCACTGATAATTTCTGTGTACAACATCCCTCTGATACACTAAGGAGGTAAATTGTGATTCAGCAGCAGATGCTAATTTTTTAATCAGTTTGAGCTTAGGGGGGAAAAAATAAAACAACTGGAAAGAGGAAGAGAATCAGAGTGGAAGTGATTTGCGAAGTAGG
This sequence comes from Aramus guarauna, assembly GCA_013400195.1. Lineage (NCBI taxonomy): Eukaryota > Metazoa > Chordata > Aves > Gruiformes > Aramidae > Aramus > Aramus guarauna. The sequence continues at coordinate 2,552,272 of VXBL01004712.1, read as the reverse complement.
TGTTATTTTTGAGCATTTTCTGAAATAAATTACTATGGTGATAGCATAGCAGAACTATGTCGTGGTTGGTCAAAGAACCTGTGCTTTCAATCCCTGCCTTTTCCCACACTGGATGGGGGAAAGGAAAGGTACGTAAGCTTGTTTTGTGAGTCAGTGATGTCTTGTCTTGTTACCAGAAAGCAACATAGTAATTCATCGTTCTTCTGCAAAACTGGGCAGCTGGTTCTGGCCATTACTAAAAATTTAACTGTTTTTCTTTTCCTTCTGAAACTCTTTTGGTGTGCATTTGCAAACAATGTGTGTATATTTTGCCTGGAAGAGTAATCTGGAACTACCTAGTTTTATATACCCCTCTCTTAAAGGAAGAAGAGTTAAAAGGGGAAAAGCTAAAATATACTAATAGAGTTGGATCAATCTGATGTGCATTTACTACTCATCCTTTTTTTAGGAATTCACGTAGGTTATGCTGCATTTGACATGCCAGATAAGTGGCTTAAAATGATCCTCCTTTAATTTCTGCAGTTGCTCTTGCAGGGAGCTATATGTGTCATCAGCCATGTAGGTGTATGGTGAAGATACAGGTAGGTGAGATTAATAAGAAGGCATTGTATTTTGGGGTCTTGGTCTGTATTACACATTGACATGGAATGAAATTAAGAGTAATCTCACTCACCATCTTGCAAGCTACATTCCCAGTGGTTCCATAAAGAGTCATTCACAGTATAGTCTGGAAAAAATTATTAGAACTAAGATCTAAAGAAGAATAAAGGATTGCAAATAGTCCACCAAACTTTTGGGCAGGGGGTTAATTGTAGGGATGTGATAATTTAAATTTTCATCTAGCTTGAAACTAATGTGTGCAAAAAAAGGCAACTAATAGGTAATGAAAATTGTTATGGTTCATGTTTAAAGTCACATAGCCTCTAACTGCAAGGATGCCTTTACCCTTTTAAAATGCTAACGGCTAATAACATGCTCCTTTGACCAAGAGAACAAAAAATGTTTACAGCACTTCCCTTTGTCAAATAGTGACAGTTCTATTCCTGGCAGGTTTCTTTCAATTCTTTCAGGAATAGTAAAGGAGCCTTTAGGTATTTTCCTTGTTTCTGCTGCTGCTGGAATGCCATTCAGAAAACCTTCCATTCCTGTCCTGCTGTTGTTTTGGCATCTCTGAGAACAGTAGGCAGAGGATTTTCTGTTGTTCAAGTGCCCCATTCTTGTGAATTCAACTTTGATTTTTGCACAGTCAAGTATTTTCTCAGTGTGGTGCTTGGTAATTGCTGAAACTGAGGAGTTACAGTAATATTTAGGGAGGCTGAAGCAATGTTTTCAGTAACTATCTGTCTGTTTAGCATGACAGATGCATGTCTAGAGCTGCCGCACACTATATGGAATTCGACAGCTATTTGAGAAGTTTAAAGTCATGTCTGTATACAGACAGTCAAGGATAGGGACTTGGTTCGTGAGGCAGTTCACTAAATGTAATCAAGGTTCAGGAAGTGGGAAAAATTCTGAAAGGACAGAAGGAATTAAATTTAGATAGTATGAAGGCTTTTGAACCAGTCAATGTCATTTGATATCCTGGTGCTCTCTTCCTCCTGACACAAAACCACTAACAATACACAGTACTGGATCCACACTGGGAACAGCTTTTGCACTTGCCGCAGTAACTTTGGTATAGACTTTCTGCAATGACTGCATACAGCTTCTGTTGCAGAACACTCACTGCAATCAGTGATGCTATCCTAGAGAAGGAGAGGATTTTCTTGCTTATTTTGTATGTGAGACCTCTTTTTTCACATAGCTTTTATTATTTCTCTTTAATCATCTTGAAAACAGACCTTTAAGTGCACAGCTTTAATAGTGTTTATATTATCTTGACAACTTATTTCAGCCTCTACTGTTGCTTAGTCAATTTGACTAGCAAAGACGATAGTCCTCTTTAATGTCACACCTAACTCGAGTAAGGAATGCTTACCTAGTTTACAGTGCAATTTTGGGGTTTTGTTGGTTGGTTTGGGGTTTTGTAGGGTTTTGGCTGGTTGGTTTTGCATTTTCCCTGGGGTGTTTCCACAAGGCCTTTCTGGCTTGGCTGGAGGTGGTGCGGTTTTGGCTGGGTGGTGGTGTTGGCTCATACTATTTTTTTTTATATTTTTTTTCCACTAGGGTTAAGTGAAAAAACTGAAAAAGCTCTTCAGTTGCAGGTAGATGGGCTTGATTTTTAACATATGCTTTTGTCCTCCTGCATGGTGGATTTCTATTCTCATTTAATCATATATCAAATAACTGACTGAGCAACTGGATTTTTAAAGGCAACAAGACAGGCATTGGGAGTATTATAATAACTAAAAAAATTAATTTGTATCAACAGTCCAAATTATGTACTGTTAAAAAGACATATATTTATTGGGCTACATTGACTCCTTGAACCAGTACAGAGAACTAAGGAATATTGATTATAACACGGACATCGTGTTCTAGTATTGATGGTAATGGTCTTTTTAGTTCTGTAAAATCCTTCTAAACCTTACTTAAGATGGTCAGGTTTACTTCTCTACTAAACCATTTAATGACGCTTTTTGTAGTAGTTGCCACATTTTTTCAGAGCAGCAAAGTTACAAGGAAGAATACATTAATCCTAAATGAAAACGCAGATGCACGCATCAATATTCATATGTATGTATATACCTCCAAACGCATACATTGTTATTTTATCTACATTATATAGTTCAAGGATCCTGAAGACTTGTAGTTGATGTGACAGAGCATATACACCATACTGTTTATATGAAGGGTGTAATCTTGGCTTCAGATAGGCCACGATTTTAGAAGAAATGTATACTTGTTCTTGTGTCTTGAATTTTTTTTTCTTTTTTTTTTTACAGTAAGAGAACCTGGACAGTAATTGTGTTCTGTTTTATTCTGCAGCAAAATCCCAAGTTGTCTTGAAAGCCATGTCTTTCTGTGTGTTCAACAGAAATGGTTTACTTAGTACAGAATCTCAAGCAACTGTCTATAATTTCCAGGAAGCAGGATAGAGAAATAAAAATAAGCTACACAAACAAAAATAATATTATATCAAGCTGGCATTATTTTTGAATCATCTTGAAGTTTTGGACTCAAGCAGGGAGCTATTCCTCATGTTGGAAGACAAATGAAGATAAGTACAGAATTTAAAAAATACCTTTAGTTCTATTAATTCATCTCTTCTTCACAAAGCCTTGCAGCAAAAATTTCTTTAGAAAAAACTGTATTACCCAACAATTTCACACTTTTCACTATGTTTGCAGAAGCTCTTGGGACAGTAAGATCAGCAAACAAACATCGCTGCTCCATACAGCTGTTTGATGCTTTACTCATGTATCCTAACAAAGGGTAGTCCTGGATAGGATAACCACCGCAGGAGCCTCATGAGCTTGGAAACTGGTATATTTAAACATCAAAGCTTGAATTGCATCTTCTGGTTATTGCTAAGCTTTAAATACCTTCATGTTGTAAAGTATCTTTTTAATATTTAAGTGAAATTGACAAAACACATAAAATTACATACAGTACTTGCTCGTTGTATCTGGAGGAAAAAAGTCTGTCCTATTGCTTGTTTATAAAATTTTGTGGACAAAAAAATATTCTAAGTCCAACTAAATTAAAAGCAGAAATAACAGCTGTAAGGAACTGATGATGAAATCCCTGCAAATCACCATCCTGATGTGCAGTCTCTGTGACTGAAGTGGGGTGGCTCCCTTGCTCCATGTATTGCATATGTGCTTCAGAGAGATCTTGTGTTTTAGATGCCACAGTCTTCCAAGAGGGAAAAAAGAATAAAACCAAAACAGTTCGTAGATCCTAGAAGATCATGATGAAAGGGGCAGGTCTCTGCTGGGACCAATACATTTAATATCTCCGTCAATGGCATAGTAGGATCAAGTGCACCCTCAGGAAGTTTGTGGATGACACCCAGCCGAGTGGTGCTGCTGATACACAGGAGGGACAGGATGCTGCCCAGAGGGACCTGGACTGGCTTGAGCAGTGGGGCCAGGTGAACCTCATGAAGTTCAACAAGGCCAAGTGCAAGGTCCTGCACATGGGTTAGGGCAATCACCAACATCAGCAAGGCTGGGGGATGAACTGATTGAGAGATGGAAGAAATAGTAAGCGAGTATTTTTGTATTTGCAGCATGGTATCTAGAGGATCCATTTTATAAACCAGGAAGTTGCAAAAGGTAAAAATGCTTTGCTGATTTGTAACATCTTTGTTGTTTCTCACTCCTGGGAGAAGCTGACCTTGACTTAGGAATATTACACACACACACATCTGTTTTGTTGTTGTGTATTTTGAAGCTTTGATCACCACTGTTATCTTTAAAGGACAGTATGGCTTAGATAGGAGGAGGGAGATATAAAAAAACAAGTACACTGCATCACAGGCATTTTTCATACTCCACCAATATTGGAAATTTAAGCCCTTATGTGCTTAAGGGTGCTACAGATACATTCTAAGTATGTAATCAAATGCCATGTAGAGTGTTATTCCATAGGTAATAGGCAAAAATACAGATATACTCTGTGCTCACTGGTTCATTGGGGCAATTTAAACCATTTCTCTTTCATACAGTAGTTATCTCTTCCTTTGGATTCTTAAGATCTGAGTACAACACTGAAAGTAAAAAAAGTGGCCTTCATCTCAAGGTCACTTTCCTACACTTGATAGCAGCTGCCCTCCAGAGAGCACATAATTAATAGTTTTATTACCTTGATTTAGTAATTTCCTTTGGTTTTTCCTACATGCTATAGATTACTTCATATGCTACCAGCTCCTTTCTCCTTTCTTTCCCATTCTCTAAACCACTGCTTTCTACAACTGTTTTCATCATTGTTAAAAATCATTTATATAGCACCATAAATTACAGGCACTTTACAAGCTGAGAGTAAGATACCGCCTTTGCCCCAAATAGTTTATGGTGCAGATACATCCTTGATTTCTGGTGTACCTTTTTTACTTAACACAATGGTCTGGGAATTTTAAGATTTTATTCATGATCAAATGATGGCGATCAAAACTGTGTGACTCAATTTATGTGTAGATAACTAAGCATTTGTTCGCTACTTAGCGTGAAGCTATTGTAAATGTTTCTGCTTACTAATAATTCCAGGCACACATTTCTGTGCATATACATATGCACCTAAAAGCTGCAGATGCTGGAAGAAAAATCCAGACTTCTGGTCCTTTTAGCCACATACCCACATCCATTCTTTTCTTCTTGATACTGTAACTGGAATGTCCATTTTTTTTTTATAATGAAAACTCTCAGGACTTTTCACGTGATATTGCCACAGTGCCCAAGTAAAAACCTGACAACATGTTCTGTAATGATGCCTTTGAAAAGGTGATTTATTTTTTTGAGTGTGGCTCGTTTGCTAGGCTCCCAATTCAAGAATATCTTGTACCTGGTCTACAGTCCTGCTTCCACTAAAACGTACTTTTAAAATCTAATTGTAGTTAACAATTAACTTCAAAATCATGAAAGATATTTTCTGGTATTTGTCTGAAAACTAGCAATCCAAAATACAGCAAAGGATGTTACTGTAATTACTATTCTTTCTTCACCTTTTTAAATATAGATAATTTATTAAAGAAACCCAGCAAAACAAACCCACAAAAACCTGAAACCCCAGCCTGTAAATCTAGGAAATGCTATAAACTCACTTACCAACTTATTTTACCTGAGCGCTCAAAATGTCCAGGTCTTGGGTGCTGCTCATCTTCCTAGTCACGTGCTCAGATGGAAGGGTGGAGTCCAGTACAGGATTGTGGGGTTTTCTTTCAGTTATGACAATCTTGTATCCAGGCTATCTATTTTACAGGGAGAGACAGGAAAATATTTTGGATGTTCATCAGTGACTAAAATATAATTAAACTTTTCTAAACTCTTATGTATCCAAACTTTCTAATTTTTTTACATACTGACATCAGAATAGAGCAATCGCAGAGTGCTGACAAAGCCATGCAGTTCCTTCTGTTTTGAACGTAGTTAAGCAATGCTTGTGATACAGTTTTCAGATCTAATGGCTGCAAAAAAAGTAATTGTTTCCATAGTCTATTCAGTACATTAAAATTATGAGACCTCCAACTGACCAGAAATAATAAAAAATTTCTTTTCACTGATTTCTTGTTTTGAAAAGGTATTAAGATACTTACCCTAATTAACACATAATGGTATTAGGATTGTATTTAGCTATCAGAAAGACTTTTATCATTTTTAGAGGTGTCTGTGATTTATATGATACTATCTAATGATATGAAAAATAATGGTGCTTTATTTGTGTTCACAGAAGTTTTCTGATGGTTTTTAACTTTCTCTCCATAATAAATACATGCTCCTTTTAGGATAGAGAAGCAAAAGCTACAAAGCTCACCAACTATAATTCACTTGACCTCAGTGTAACAGACATATCCCCTCACATTTCTTCTGAAATCTTAAACTTCAAGCTTATCTGTTGTTGCTGGGGTTTTTGGTTCGTGTTGTTTGTTTGTTTGTTTTCCCACTTTACTCTCAAGGAAGTATAGCTAGGAATACTGGGAAATTACTATATAGACCAGAAGTGATTTATATAGATGAAACCAGAGGTAACATGAAAGGGCCATAGCGTTCATGAATCAGTGAACAGCAGTCAGTTCAAAAGGCTGATAAAAATCATTATAAATAAATTTTACTAAAATGCTCCTGTGAGAAATTCTTCATTGTGTTAGTTGGCTCTTCACTACCTCCCAGCTACTGCTTTGCACTCCTGATTGTACTGAGCAGTCTCCTCCAGCAGCTATACTCCTGAAGGACTAGGGAGAGAAAAATGGAACCATGTGGAAATTTTGGGGAGAAGGATGAAGTGAAAACAAGTCTTTTCCTGCAGCCTCCATGAGGAGTAATTGTGGGGAATGAGAAACTTGCTATGAAAAGGAGCTCTTCCACCACAGCCAAAGGCCAATGATAAGAGGCATCTGAAAACCTTAAAAAAATCAGTCAACAGAGTTCTTTGTAGTCCATTACAAACAAAACCTCAGTAACCTACCATAACAACACAATGATGAAGGCAGAGATGCATTTAAAATATAGTAATTAAAGGATGAAATTGTAAAAGCAAAAAAGTTTCTGGAAATCTTATTAATATTTCTGTAATTAACTTATTTCAAAAGTTATGGCAGTGACATGAGTGCTGTAGTCAAGTTCTCATTAAAAATGTTAAAGAATTTCTAAAAATTGTTATAAATGTACGTATAGTAAACAGCATTGTAAAAATTACAGCTGAGTGGTCACACACAACTCTTCTGTGTACTGGCATTCAGAAGAGCAAAGACATACGGTGCATATGGCCAGAGGTGTTAAAGATCTCACCTGGATATAGCCACATTGCCAGCTGTGAGGAGAAAGCTTCTTTGTTGTTAATCATTCTCCCAGAAGACTGTCTAGGAACTATCAGCAGGAATCACTGTAAGTACAACTGGTCTGAAAACAGAATTTAATTTCTATACTTTACACTATTCAGGTATTTCCTAGAATGTTGTCATTCCTAAAAGAATCATAGAAGAGCCCAGGTTGGAAGGGACCTCAAAGGGTCATCTGGTCTAACATTTAGAAAAGGCTGAAGGAAAAAAAAAAATCTCATTTTTCAAAATGCTTAATGAAACAGTGTTTCCACATCTGATTCAAAATAATTTAAGCTTTATTTTGAAAGCACTGGAAAATGCTGAAGTTACTAAAAATAGAAAAAAAGTTTAAGTATGCAACTGTCATGCTAATTATACTATGATTACAATATAATGTGTAGAAAACTTAGTTGAAACAGTTTTGATGTTAATACAGTAAATAGCAAAAGCAGATTTATGTTCCTGCATAATTTTCTAAACTAAATTCCATTGAAATGCTCACCATGTTCCCACATTGTTTATTTTGCTCTCCCTCTTGCTGAAATTAAAGTGCAGTACTGATGCATCGTTCTGTGCTTCCAGTAGTATATTATGTGGAGCACTCCATTGGTTGTATGGCTCGGCATTTTGCCTGCTTAGGTTAGTGCTGGCACGTTTGTTCCTTTGTCGGTTGGTGTAAAGAATGTAACCGGTATTGGAATTTGTAACGTAGAAATAGTCTTAAAAGATAAGTCTTAGGCTATGGAAACTTTAGCATATGTTTAATTAGGGGTTTATGCTCTCTGACTTGCATGTTTGAATATCCCTAATCATGGAAGACCTTAATTCAGAACATTTAGCTAAAGTGGAGACTCGCTGTACAGAGAGCATCTGAGTTTAATGCTCAGAGGGAAATAATGCAAAATATCACCACTGAGCGGCCATATGGTCTTTTATGCAATCTGATACTGCAGTCTGGGAGTCTCTCTGCCTGTAAAGAATTGCATTAATGAGCTCTTCTCATTTAGAACTTCCTTGTTTGAAGTGCAAGTCATAATGGAAAACATTATGTATGTATGTAACATGTACTTTGGATAAGTTAACTAGATAGAAGCAGGGTACACATTTCTGAATGGTCGTTGCATTTTTTTCCGTATTGGCACTCTAAATTTCCTATGTCAAAAAATCAAAGTATCTTTTGAAATTCTTTAATGTTGTGTATTTGCCATGACCACTTTGCAAAGATACTGTGGTTTAGCAAGGTCTTACTCAGTGAAAAGTGGTAAAAGACTGTGATGCCTTTGATCAGCATTTTGCAATTTACTCTGTGAGTGGAGTCCAACTGAGACTAGTGTACTTCCAGAGACAAGTGATAGTGATATTGTTACCTCAGGTTATGGTCACAGAGATGCTGCTCCTTTCTCTTATGTGCATAGTTTTCTTTGAAGACAAAGAAGCAGATGTTTGCTCTGCCACTCACTGATGCTCTTTTTTAGTCCAATTCAAAGTATCAACAACCTTTTGTCACGGGGAGTGCTTCAGAACTGTGGAGTCATTTCGAGCTGCATGAAAATGTTGCCACCAGGTTAGTGATTTGTCTATGATGAAAGATAGTACTGTAAGTGAAGAACAAGCACTCGCTGTGACGCTACCGGACAATTTCCCTCTTGAGGAAAAAAGTTAATCTGAGTTTTCACACATACTCAAAACTAGATTCTTCTGGCAGTATAGACTGGAAATTCATTTTGATTTGAGAGTGAGATTATATTTTCAGAATTTCATTGTCTTCAGAATATGGTGTAATTTTTTTTTTTTAATTTTTATTTTAGTGTTGGTACATGTGTATTTGCTGTTGGAAACAGTTAACTTTGCATTTTGTTGCTGGGGAAAAAAGTATCCAACTGATGTGAACCATGAACCCCTTAGGAAAACAGAAAATACATAGGTTCAAAGCATCTCACAGCACAAATTAAATATTTAGTGTACAGGCTGGATCCCTCCTAATGGAGAGTGTCTGAGGTAAGCATGGCTTTTCTAATGTACAGTCAATTTAATAACTGAAAGAATGGGCAGCTAATGTCAGGAGATAATACTTTGAGTATTTTGATTTCAGACAAAAGAAGAGAATTGTATGATAAATGAACTTTGTAATTGTGAGAACGCATGGTCAGGGAATCCAACTTCCCTTTGCTGAAGGCATTTCTGATAGTACCAGAAGGTAATGGGGTGGACTGAAGTACGCACAGGTTGCTTTGCTTATTGGCTAGTTGATTGGCCTTCTGGTGGCTGTGCAAGTGGGTATAGAATTGGAGGACTGACCTGTTTTGGAGTGCTTTATACATGCAGGCAAAAGTATTCCAAATTTGACCTTTCACAATAAGCTGCATACTCGCAAAATTTTTAAGCCCAGGCAAAAAAAAAATCATTCCTACTATGGGGATGTTGGAAGGGGCGTAGTGACCTAATTATCATCTGCTAGCACTGTGCGGGAAGCAATGTAGAAGTTTGTCTCAGTGTGTTCCTTGGAGCAATGTTGTGTGCATTTACCTGCAGTAAATTACCTTCCAGCTACTTATGCAGCTACTATGCAGTATTATTGTAAATACAAGTACTTTTTTACAGGTAGCTGTGTGTTGCACTTTCTTTTAGAAATACCTGTTCTTCAAAAACAACTCTGTCCTGTTTAAAGACATACTAAATCTAGAGATGAGTCTTTGTACTTTTAAGCCTTCAATGTGAACAACAGACAATGGATAACTGCGTGCAGATCGGTTCACAGGTATGTTACACTCTGAGATGACAGGAAGACATTCTCTCTACCAGACTTCCAACAGGCACTCTCCATCTCATTTGGTCACTTAATATTCCCTGGGTTCCCTCACATAGTTTGGACTGATGGGCAGAAGTTTCCCAATATAGTTGAAGTGATCTCAAAATAATTTGATATCACTTCTGAAAATCAGAACCATTTGGGCATACGTGTACATGTAGTACATTGCACATATTAAGAAAGCACCGATGCAGCCTTAACTATTGGCTCGCTACTAATTTGTCATTAATACGCAAATAGTTCCAGTAAATGTCAAGAGTTTCTGGGAAGACATGGTCTGAGACCTATTAAAGGGGAATGTTCAGTGAGTCTCAAGGTAGAAGCCAACACCCAGAAAGGCCTATGGAGAATATATGCAGGCATAAAGATGATGGAGAGAGTCCTAGAAGACACAAAATCAAAGGCAGGCAAAGATGCCCAAAGTGTTTTTGTGGTCTGGAAGGCAGCCAAAGAGGCATTGATTTATTAAAGAGCAGCATCACAGCTTCCTTTTCTCAATGTGATGGTGCCATTAGAGCTCCTTGAGCAGTCTCTGATTTCCTTGAGAATGAGGAATAGGAATTTCAAACAAAACACCAAAAGATTGTGAAGTCAGTTACTCCCCAGACCTATGCCACTGCCAGACCATCACTTTGGCCGTTTACCTGATTGGACAATTCAATATGTAAAGTATCTGCTGGGGATTGCATGTATGATTTCCCTTATTAAACACACCACACCACCTACTTGTATAAAAAGTAACCTAGCAATTATGCATATAGGTTTTTGCAATCTTCGATCATGATGTCATCTAGAAAAACTAGCTTTAATGAGACAGGGAATCTAGAAATTGTCAGTCACCAGTTAAAAATCATACTATCAACTGTTTTGTTAACTGAGTTAACTCGGTGCTGTTCTTGCCGACTGGTAACGTACTGGGAGTGACTAGTACCTGTAGCATGATCTTTTATTTTTTTTCCTCTCTGTAGATACCTGAATTCTCCTATGTCATTTCTTTCTTTTTCCACATTTGCTCTCTGAATGTCCATGTATTTTCATTTTGTACTTTTCTATTTCCCCCTTCCCCCAGTGCCTCCATAAAGTAACGCCTCCTATGCCCACTTGTTTTTCACTTCACATGCCTGGAGATGGGCAATACCTGACTTCACCAGGACTTTGCTGTAGAGGCCTTTCTGGTATTGTGTGGAAAATGCTGGAGGTCCTGGGCAGCCTGATGGCAGGGCCAGTTCTGATGCTTTTCCCAAGAAGACAAGATTTCAGGTGGCACAGGAACAGATTTTGCCATAATCTCACAGCTGCTGTACCAGTGCTGCTGCCATCAGCAGTGGCACTGTCGGCAGCCTCCAAGGAGGCGTCCTCTTAGCACGCGCTGCCCCATAGGTATAGGTGCCCCTCACAGAATCCAAACAATGATATAACTAACCCTCAGTTACAAGGCTGTTCTCACCTTGTTAAAAAGCAAGTGTGACAAGGAGACAGAGCATGAATTTGTTTTGTCAGATATACAGTCAGAAATAACAACTGATAGGCTGTGATAAGTTCTATGTGATGGCTTTGCTGAAAGGTAGGCTGTTTCATGATTTACTGAACTATTATAAGTGATAAAACTGATCCATTTGTTATCATCTAGTGCGTAAAGACTTCAGGATTTAAGGAGCCTGCACTAAATAACAAAGCAATTTATAAACTCATAAACTGAAAATTACAGTCCTTAAGTCATTGGTAATAACAACCTTTTATCATATTAGTGATGATTATCAAACATTAACCCCTAGTCCCCTTTTTAAAACAAAATCTTACCTTAGGAAAGTTGTAATTACTTAAAAATAAAGTCATGGCCATAACTTTGTATTAATTTATTGTGTGAGTGAGGCAAGTTTTCTTTATCTCAGTGTCATCCCTTCCCCCCACCCCATCAGGTCCCTGCATCAACTGATGTGAACTGATTTATGCTTCTGATAGCAGAAGCATGTTGGCTGATGTTAGCTGAGCAACGGTACTAGTTGGCTTTACTACTGGGTAAAAGATCTTTATCCAAAGCAAATTTGAGTGTAGCATCTTGGAGAGAATCTTCCTGCATTTCAACAAATATAATAGTTAGCAATAGTTGGTTTCAGATTAGCGTGTCCAAAGGAGAATATAATTCTGTATCTTACTATGAAAACGGAAGTACTCTCTACTGGATTTAAAAAATGCATTATAAGACTGTAATTCTTATAACAGTCTGTGTTCCCTTGATTCAAAGATTTTATGGGCAGTGGAAAGAAGATGTTGACTAGAGTCTAAGCAAACATTTGCCTGAAGATAATTTTTCTGATTAGTTTCTTTTTCTGTTCAAGAGTATCCTGAGTTATTTAACTAATTCATTCAATTTTATTCAAGCAACACAAATTGTTAAGGAATAGACAAATTGAGAGCCACTTGTTACCTGTACTCGATATTTGATATCTAACTTGCTTTGTTCAAGTGTGAATGACTACATGCTGAAACTGATTGTTTCTTTTTGTTATTTGCATAAGCATAATCTCTAAAATCAAGATGAAGATTTGCAAAAACACCTGGGCATTATCTAGGAGAAGAAAATTGGAGAAACACGCTAACATTTCAGGAAATTTAGTTAAAACAATGTTTTGTAATAGCCAGTAATGTCTGATCCCACTGTCCTTGTGTTAATTCTCTGGGAAAGGATTTTGTAAGCCTTTATTTTCCTTTCACAGACCTAACTCTAAATAAAATCAAGTCCATCATCATCCCATAGTGACACCTCCCTGATTAGGACTGAAGCTGCAGCCCAGTTATGACAGTCTAAAAACAGGAGAGAGTATGTGAGGTTTTCCTAAGGCTGTCAGGGTTTTCCTTGTCAGAACTATTGGCTGAGTCTGTTCTCACTGAAAGCAGTTGGAGAAGCAGCAACACTATAGCACCTGTCATTGAAATTACGGACAAGGGATTAAGCTGTTATCAATCGAACAATGATCACTAATAATTTGGCTTAATTATAGTCTCTTAGTTACCCTAAGAGTCCTGTTAGGATAGAGTGTTTGAATGCTGGGAGAAGTAAGCAGCTCACTTCGTTACAGAAACGGCACAGATGACATGTAGGTACCAAAGGGTTGGAGTTCTCACGTTTTTTCTCATCACCTTGCTACACTAAGAAAAGGGAAAGCAAGTTTCATATTCCTGGTTCTAAGGGAAACTATGAACTGTGTAAATCCCATGCATGTCTAGTCTAGTATCAGAGGAGTCTAGTATCAGAGGAAACTCCCATCTTGAATCAGAAATCCTGACTCAGTATTTTAAACTGTGGTGATGTCCTATGACCAAACTGTTGGCTGGTTGCTCCTCGGGCTTTACTGGGACAATATTCTGACCTCGCTATACATCAGATGAACACAGAAACTAGTTTCTTGCATCAAAAGCAACAGAAGTGCTAAAGTAATAGAAACTAATTGAAAATGGGGAGGGGAAAAAGGCATGTGTGGTAAAACCACAGAATAAACCAATGGAGCTACACGTAAAGTTGCACTTCAATTGCTCTCCTAAAGTTATGCTGGAATCCAAAAAGCAAAAGCCAAAAAAACCTAGCAACAACAATGCCCTTAAAACTGCAGTGAATTAAGAGCAGATTAAGGGTTTCTTCTGTCACTATACCTCCTAAACATTTGCAGGTTTTTCATTTCATAAATAGCCATGGTAGATGAAGCCGTAAGGTGTGGAAATTAAGCACAAACACAAATAGCTCTCTAAATGTTTCAAATTATTTTTGGTACTCTGTGTAAATTATGAGAGATTTTAGTGTTGTTGCAGCTCATGTATCATGTGCCTGGTTGGTATCTTTTCTTGGTGGAGAAGCCTAAGTAAAAAGAAAAAACAAACCCAAACCACAAGTTCATCACCAGTAATGTGAGTATAATCATTACCATCACATTCCTTCCCTCTTTTAGTAAGCATTTTAAAAAAAATATTATTAAATACCCCCTCTGGTTTAAATTCTAAAGTATAAAGACTTTAGTTGAAAATGTGGACTCATTAAAGTCAATAAAAGTTTTGTCTTTGCAATCCGTGAGTCAAACATATGATTTCAGTAGCCTTCTGTATGTTTATATAGTACCTATGAAAATAGGGATTGTACCATTTAGCACTGAGATTACTTTAATGTTCTTGTAGTTCCTAGGAATCTTACATACTCTGCAAGATGAGAAACTTAGTCTGTGTTTTCTTATCTTTCAATGCAGAAAGCAGCCATATCAATGCTATTTCCAATCTTCTGTTTCATTAATAAATATGCCAAGATATCCATGAATTATGCCCCTTTAATAAGGTAACGGGACTCCTGGAATCTAGAGGTTGGTTTTTTAAAAATCTAAGTTCTTAGGTGCCAATAAGACTGTGCTGATCATATATATAACTAATCTCTTATTATTGCACAATTTATTATTTCACTTTTGCTATTATCAACTATTTTTAGTCTACCCTTAATATCTCACCAAACCCTGGTGATTCCACAGGCAAATATTTGGTATTCTGATCAGTTGTAACAGTTAAGGCTGTGGTACGAGCTAGTACAGAAATGCCACGCTCTGAAGCTAAAATACCTGTCAATGCCCCTATAGAAGAGCATCATGTGAATGTCTTTGGTATCATCAGAGGAAAAGGGCTGTCATTTCACAGCAAATAGCATATACTCATATCTGGAACAGAGTTTCTGATTGCCTGTTCTTTAATAGAACAGCAAGATTCTCATTGGTTTAAGGAGCCTTTGACCTGAACCCAATGTCAGCTCTCTTGGACCAGCCTTTGTTAAAATGATCGTGGTCAGTACCTTCTATTTACTTTTTTTGACACTACTTGCAAATCTAGAACATGTAAAAACTAACATTAGCAAACAGGGTTGGGTTTAAACTTTAATCATAAGTGCAAAAACCAGAGTAATATATCTGGCTTCAATCTTCTTTTTATCCACACTTTTCTACCTGTGCAGAAACTAGAGATGTTCTAATGAACAAAGCATTTAATAATAGCTGTACTAAAAATAAAACACTTCAAATGAATGGTTTTGTGGAGCAGCATTAGAAATTGTTCCACTTGTTTGAAGGAATAAGATATGAAGAATTGATTGAGTAACCAATTTAATAATGAAGAGAATTTAGAATACAGGAAGATTAGTTAAGAGCCTTGGGACACAATTCACTGAAGTTTTATACGCTGCCTATGCTCAAAAACAGGGAAATTTTGATATAAAAATGATTTATAGGCAATAGCTGTGCACAGTCTTTTATCATATTAATAAAATCTTTAACAAGTCTTTGAAAATTCTAAAGCCTCGTGTGTTCAGTTCAGATGCACAGATCAGAAAGAACTGCTGGCTGGGAGATGTGCAGATACATTATCAGAAAATGTATTTTCAGCTTAACCAGTATAATCTAATTCATTCTAACGTGATATTTCAAGTTTATTACAGTGTAATTGAATACAGAGGAACACAGTGCACTATACAGTAGACAAAATGAGGTGAAAGTGTACAGCTTAAAGGTGACCAGGTTAGGCCTGTTAGATTGCTGCATGTTGGTGGTTAAATTGTCTGATGATTTGAACAACCCCAAACTGTAAACAAAAGGCTGTTCTTTTCCTTTTGAAGACTACCTTTGTGAAGTAAGTGGCTTTACTTTATGCAATTGTGCTAAACTTATTTAAAATTATACTGTCCTTGCATATTACTGTGAAAGTTATTGCTTTAGTAATTGGTACATTAAATTCTTCTCTTCTGCTTCCACTAAAACAGGCAACAACTTTTTACCTGGACGTAGTACTTAGTGGACCAAACTTAAATAGCTCTATGTGTATATATGTATTTGTCTGTATAATCTTAGAATTGTCACATGAATTCATTGTTTCATTTTTCTGTTAAATCTGCTTTGAAATGTTAGTGGTGTGGCAGTTATTTTTATTTTGAATTCACCTTAGTGGCAGGAGTCTCCTGATTACTGTTTGTTTAAGGGTATGGATTTTAGTTTGCTCCCCCTAATGCTGTTTTGCTATCATGTCTCCTTGTTCTAGGCTGTTTCAGCAGGTGCCTATCCATTTGCCACCTGCCCTGGTGTAGTGAATGATTATGCAATTTAGTTAATGCATTTTAATTATTTAGGTGACATTTTACCTTGTACAGTTAGGCTGAATATGTAAATTGACTGGAGTCTTTAGTAAAAAAGAATGACAATTTTTTGTCTGAAGAAATGCACAGTCCATGACCAAAGATAATGAATAGGTAATCAAACATAAGACAAAAGTTATGTTTAATCTTATTCCCATGGCCATTTTTATATCTTCTCCTTTTATTTATTCATTGATTTATAATCATTATGTATATACTATAGTAGTTGCTACACTTAATAGACAGACTGTGTGTAGCTTTCTACATCAATACCTAAAGCATATTATGGTGATGCACTGCCAGTTCACAAGGTCAGGGATGATTTTCAAGACAGGTAATACAGCCTAAAAAGTGACCACGGCTTGTCTCCTTTACACTGTAAATTGTTTCTCACCTGAGCGTGCTGTTGATGGGTTTACTAAATAAATTGTGCATTACAATGAGACAGGTCAAAGGAGTTAAAAATATTTCCTTGTAGCAAATGATAAAAGTCTAAGCTGCCATCAGAAAACCCCGAGTCCCTTGCATTCTTATTAATTTGCATAAAGTATCTTCAACAACAACAACAAAACAAACAACCAAAACAACCCAGACCAACATATCCAGTTCTATTAGCCTTTGTTAAATATATGAATCATAATTCTTTCCAATCTTAAAAAAGAAAAAAAAAACCTACCAGAAATACATTAAATTAGCACAAACACTCTTACTATTGTCTGATTTACTGTTTGTATTTCCCTGTTCCTCATACTGGCAGTGATCTCCCAGCAGTTACTAACAGCAGCAGCAATAACACCATGAAGTCAGTAGATGGCTGTAGAAAAGTATGTTGAACACTCTTGTGTTAGAGTAATAAGATTGGGAAAGGCCTTGACCTGACTGGATGCGGCTTTTATCTGAAGTACATTTAAAGAGATAAAGGAGAAGCAGGGTGCAGTACATGTTCCTTTCTTTTCTGTAGGAGCTTTGCTTTGAGTTTAAAAATTTCTCAAATGCAGGATTTGTGAACTGGGTCCTTTAGCAAGGAGAGGTAATGGCTTGACTGCCACTGAAGTCACCTGCTATTCTCTAATGATTTTTCCCCCCCCCCCCCCCCCCAAACCTCTTTAAAATCCCCCTCTTAAATTACACC
>VXBL01004712.1:2441923-2534678 GCA_013400195.1 Aramus guarauna | reverse complement strand
TTTTTTTTTTTTTTTCCTTTTTTTTTTTTTTTTTTTTTTTTTTTTTTTGCTTTCTCTCCAGTGTAGTTGGCTGCCTTTAGTGCACGGACCTGCTCATTAAATAGATACACCAAGAATTGTTACCTAAGCAAGCCTGACAGTAAAGAAAGGACAGACTGAGTTAGGGAGGAAAAAGGGAAGAAAAAAGACAGCCTGAAGCAAGTCACTTCACACGCAGAAAGAGCCACTGAACGAATGCTATTCTCATAAACAAACCAAAAAAATACCTTGTATAGGAAAAGAAGAGAACTGTGAGGACTTGACAGAAAAAGGCAAGATTTTCTACCCACTGTTTTCAGTTTTCCTTCCAGACATACTTGGTGAAGTAAGGAGACTTCTGTTTGCTGACAGAACCCTTGATTTCTTTCAAGATGATGATGTATTTGTGGGTAGGTAGCGTCTCTCTCCATGTCAATCTTTTATTAATAAATTGACTTTGAGACTGTAGATTTTAGTCTATAGTTACAGCATGTTTTCTAATATGTAAAGGTGTGTATACTGCAGAATAGCTTAGTGCAGCTAGTGTACAGCACGTGTGCTTGCATTTCCAATGGGAGTTTAAACAAACTGATTCATTAACATTAAGCTGCAATTTATTTTCAGGGTTTGCAGGATGTGGCATAGTGCACTGCTTTCTTTTCCTTGCCTTAGAAAATGCTACAACTGTATCTGTACGATTCACTGTGTGGTTCAGTTATAAAATGAATGCTGCATCACTTGTAGCTGTTCAGAATATGCTTTCTTTGTAAGAAATGAAACAATCTTAATGGGATTAAAACTTCTAATTTGTGTTACTTGACCTAGTTGTGTTTATATTAGTCATCACGATCTTTCATGGCTTTTGAAGTTTCTGGCAATTGACAACCGCAGATAAAGAAACAGATAAAATGTACTTATTCGTGTGATTTTTATATTCAGCATTGTTCAGATTCCTTGCAGCAAAATCTGCTCACCTTAAAAATGATGTTGTGCTGTGACATGTATCTTGTGAATTAGTGAACCTATTAACCTGTTAATTCATCCATGTTTAGATACAAAACATTTTTTTCACAAAACAAAACCCCACAAATAAATCAGCGAATGAGTATGTACAATTAAAAAGCATTTCTGTGTTCCTCTTCAAAGCCTGTACATCTTCTGGGGAAATATTTTAAGCTAATCTCTTTGACAATCTATTTATTTATTTAATTTAAACATATGTAAAAATAGACTGGCTTGCAGCTAATCTGGGCCACCTCTGCAAAACAGGCTGCATAGGAGCAACACTTAAGTCTTAGAGATATTATCAGTAAATCACTACTGCTCTTTTAAATTGCTTGTAGTTCATGCTGTTAATCTCCCTTTATGGTTCCTTCTAATTTCAGTTGACCCTCAATGTATTGTACTAACTGTTGTCATCTGCACAAAAGGCGCACTGGATGCAGACTTTTAAGTTTCTTATTTCAGTTCTTTGACCTGTGCTATCATTTCAGGAGCTCACCAATCACTGAGCCTTATGATTTTGTCTTTTTTTTTTTTTTTTTCCTGTGTTCTGTAGTACAAGTCACTTTAATTTTCACAAGCGACTGTGCATGTAACAGCAACTATGATTGCTACTTACTTTTAATCCTTACTGTGATTCTTTATTGAAGCTGTATTTTTTTGATAATGCAAGGATTAATTTAATTCTATTTTTAGATTTATAAATCAGATCACTTAACTACAGTAGTCTATTTTTCATTCAACAGTCCTGTATTCTGCTGTTGTAGTTAACATCATCCAAAAAGAGATAAATGTAAATATTTGAGGATAAACCTTTTTTTTTTTTTTTTTTCTGACATGCACAAGAAGGGCAGAGGACATGCATTATTCTATTTCTTTGTGGCACTTGCTCAAAAGGTTTCAAAGCTAGAGACTCTTCCCCCTTGTCCCCCAAGCCTATGGATCTTTGTTAATTGGAAAACTTAATGAAATACATTTTCTTACAGGTAGCTATGCAGATTTCTGTAATCTTCAATGTGTTGTATTTTACATTACTTATGAACTTTTCTAGTTATTCCTTTTAGATACATATATATGCTTTAACCAAAAAATACAGTAATAGGCAGTTTCTGATGGTACCACTTCCTGGTTTCCAAAGCTTCCAGTAATTAATATTTGATATTGAAAAGTCTATTCCTTCCATTTTTATTTTACTCTTTTTACTTACATTTTATGATGTCTCATTTTGGTTTGGTTTTTTATTAGCAGAATTCATTAAACAGGAGAATGCCTGACTTTTTTGGCACTACTACACCTAGTTATTAAGCATTTTTCCCATTTTTAATTTAACTTTCCTAGTCTAAATGATTTGAATAAAATCTCAAAATAAGATTAGTAGGAAGACACAGAGAATGAACTTTTTTTTATTATTGTAGCAGAACATTATTACTTTCTTTTGTTCTGGAAATAAAGATGAGTTGTATTCACAGAAAACTTATTTCTTAAATTGTATGATTTTTAAACTCCATGTACATTAAGTGCATGTGTGTATGTATCTGCATGTAAAAGATGCAGTATGTAAACAAGAGGCTTTTAACATATGCAGCCGCAATGTATAAACTCAGAGCAGCATTTCAAATGCTTTCTCCTGGCACCACATCAATATTTTATATAATTATATAAAAGCTCCTCAGCAATATTATTAAAATTTAAAGTAGCCAATGTGTGTAAATGTAGTCTTCCCTTTTTTTAAAAGGTGTAAAATAAATTTATTTTCTTTCATAGAGATTTTTTGATACTATTCACTCCTTTATGTGGCAGTGCTTACCTGTTGTTTCATTCCATGCATAATGTAGAAATATTTTTGCAATATTCACAAAGAAAAAGAAAATTGCAGTTTCTTTGCATTTTATGATATCTTACTAATTAGTATCCTGTAATATTGGTTTGTTGGGGTTTTTTTAAATTCTACTGTTGCTGATGACAAGTTCGCTGTAGGACAAGCAAACTGAACATGTTCAGCTAACTAAATCTAAACATTCTGCAGGAATGCAGTGTACAGCTGGTAATTCAGTCTGTTGAGTTGAACAGCCTTGATCAGCTGTTGTTTTAAAATACTCATTTCAAGATTTCAGAAAGTAAAGAAAGATTTTATTAGTTAACCCTGTCAAAGGAAATCCATATTTGTTGACAGCCCAAGCAATTCAATGATGCTTATACTCTCCTCCTCCCGTAGAAAAAGGAGAACATTTTTGGTCTGGTATTTTTATGTACCTGTGCTGTAGGAATCAGAGTTCATCAATATCCAATTTCATATTGACCAATAAACTTTGAGGACTTTCAAGTATTACTGCTTTAGGGACTCTACAGCTAAATCCTGAAGTCAAAAGGACCTAGATCCTCTGTAACTTTAAAGGGTGTAGCCCCTTTTATATCCTGATCCTGCTGCAGTGTAATACACCTTTCTCTCTAACACAGGATTGTTGCAGTCATGATAAAAGGTGTTCTTGATCACTGCAGATTATCATTCACATTTTATAGTGCAACTCCCTTCCCAAAAGATGTTGTGATTTTCCCAGAATGTAACAAGTGAAAATTTTTTTCAGTGAAGGGGCTGTAAAGTTGCTGACCTCCACTTGCCTTGGCAATAGAAGCATAACTATCAGGGGGTGAAATGAATGTTGATGGTTGAAAGCTCAGACTGCTCAGAATCTTTCATGGAATCCACACTTTTCCGCACCTGCTCTTTCTGTATAGTACTCCTCCTATTCTTTTGCATATTTTGAAAATTACGCATAGCTTATCTACTTGACAGCACATGTAACTGCTTGTTTCCCAAGCAAACAGTTCCACGAGCACTTGTTTTCCGTTTGATAGTTCAGAATGGACCATTTTGAGTTCTCATAGACTTCACTTTCAATTTACATATTCTGAGTCAGATGAGAGGTTGAAGTTACTAAATCTCAATAAAAAGTTAGTCGTATGCAATTAAATGTTGTTGTAAGAAAAGCTAGAAGAAAATTATCAGTAAATGCATTTTAAAATATACAAATTATTGGTTTTCCATCTTTTGTTATATGCTATGAAAATGCTGAACCAGAACTACCTTAATATACTGTAATAAAATGTTATAAATGTTATAAACATCTAATTAATGTGTGTTTTGTCAGAGATGTGCTTCACTCCTGTCAGTCTGTCCTTTTTAATAATAGGGAACAAATTTTGATAAATTTTATATATTTATTTAGCAGAGATTTTCAGTAGCAGCTTCAGAGCAATGCTTGATCGAAGAAGGCAGAATGCGTGTCAGCAAATGAAATTTGTTTTTGCCTAAAACTAGAATAGGCAGATACAGAGAAACAAATTGAAGAAATTTATATGCAACAGCAACAAGGTAATTTCTTCTGGCAATAGAACCTTGTTTTGTCAACTCTGAAGAATAAAGCTTTTAGGTCCAATAGAGAGGACTGTGTGTGGTACTTGTCTGCATTAGCAAAACTTACCTCAGATGAACATTTGGGGAGAAGACTGGAGGAACAGGGATTAACAGAAAGACTGTATCAGAAATTTAATCTGAATAAACATTTAGGAGTTTAAGCTACTTTATGGTAGCACTTCTGGTGCTTTTGTCAGTAAGCTTCTCCTGCTTAGAGACATCTTAATGCACATATAGGAGTCTGTGTCAGATCACATATTCAAAGGCAGATAGTATTTCCTTCAGCTGAACAAAAGTCTTACTGGTTCTTATGTACTATCAAATATATGCAGGCAGAGTACGCCTTTCACCTGAATTAGGGAAGTGTGTAATTTCAAATCTAGCTTGTGCTCTTTGTGTACTAAGCGCTACAGGATGAGTTTGTAAGTGAAGCAAAACAAAAGCGTTTTTATCTAAAGGAAATGAGAACCCTACATGAATGTGAAGATTACTCAAAAGCCAAAATAAAACAACAATATTTTAGGGTTTTTAAAACTGGGGTAAGGAGCTAGAATATCCTTTGGGCAATACTATTCTTCTCATATTTTTGAGGACCTTTACTTAGAAGTATTTTGCAGCATTGACATTGTGTGCATTAAGCAAGGCATTTCTCTCTTAAATGAGAGCTTCCCAATAACCTCACAGACTAAGATAAAAATGTGCTACTCACTGTATTTAAAGAGCTACAGACAGTTGAGATATAATATGAAATAAATTGAAAGACTACATGAGTATGTTGAAAACATTGCCAGTGGAACACCTCTGCGGTACAGATTTTGTTGCATAGAATTACTAAGTAATCAAAATATTTAGATCCTTTTAGTTAAGATCAAACATATTAGCTGAAAAGCTGCAGGTACCTTCAGAGTCAAAATGATCCTCCTGCTGCTTTCCACTGGGACCTTGAATAAAACATGTAGCTTCGTACTTTCTATCTGACTGCCTGACCGCTGATGTTGAATAAATATGTACCTTTTATTATTAACACAGAAAAACACAAAATGATTTAATAATAGAGTATGCTGATATGAATATTAAGGATCTTCAAGGGTATCTGACTGACTAAACCTGAATAATGAAGTATGACAATTTATGAATCTGCAGTCTTGATGTCTGAAGTGAAAGGACTGATAGAGATGTTGAATGAAGACAGGATTAAAATTAGTTAAGGTAGAATCTAAGACAATTCTCAGCAGGTTATCTTTTTGCATCTATTGGTGTATATACACATAAGTTGGTTTAAAAATCTTATGTATAATAATTCATTTTGGCATGACAGAAGCTAAAAATCACAATAACATGCAAAGCTTAAAAAGATTCTGCAAAATCACCTTTTGTAATATGAAGAAGAAAAATTATATAGAAGAGAAAGGTAATTTCAATTTAGAATATTTGACAGCAACATTTGTTCATCCAATCCACTCAGTCTTGAAGGGGTTTTCTGCCCTGCTACAGTTTTTTTTGTAAAATAACATTTTATTATTTATACAGGGTAACTATTAACAAGAGAACAAAATCGGTATTATGCTCCATTATCCCCTGCATTGCATAACAGTGGCTTAAGCAAGCAAGGCAGTTTTGGCTTTTAATAATAAGATGCATCCCTTTAGACACAAACACACATACACACAGATGCATGTAAGTGCTAACTGAGTTAAGTAGGGCATTAAGAATGTATGCAGTTATTAATTCTTTCAGCAGAATTAATGCATTTTGTGTAAAGCTATACAATAGACTTACTCTGTTCTTTTCTAAAGTTGCGTTATATACTTTATATTCTTCAAATACCAAACCCCTTTCCCACCCTTACTTTAGCAAGAAGTTATATTTGTCCAATTAACCTTATCTTCCTCCTGTTCCTCTTAATAGCATTGGTTTCCAGCACAGCTTTGAATGAGCTGTGTGGATGTCTTTTTATCAGTCCAAGAATGTTTATGTGAGGAAGAAATTGAACAAAAACTACATGAAATGCGGCTAGGTGAGCAGGCTAAAGTTCTCTTATTGTCCTACTATGATTACCTCTTAGTGGAAATCCTTTCTAAATACCATTCTGTGATAATCTGAGGAGTTTGTAGGCTACTACATCTGCAATTGTAGAACCTTAGCTACAGTTTGAATGGTCTTGGTTTTCAGTGAATCAGAAGGGATGAGCAAGTCCTGAAGACTTTTCTGGGCAGTTGAAAAACCTTGTTTTGTGTCTTGAGATTAATTTCTTGACTGGTTGCTTTTGAATATTTATTCCAGTGAAGTATGCCTGTTTGAGAAGCTGAACAAGACTGATAGTCCCTCAGTCAAGATTTTGCTTGTCGTTGCTCACTTATACGTGCAAATGCTGTTAGACTTGATTTACCTTGTATAATTAGTTTGACTGTCTCACAGTTTAAGCAACAAAAGGAGGTGTTTAGTAATGGCAGTCTAGGTATCTGTTCATATCTTCATTAGATCGTGATCATCTTTTTCTGTCTTTCCATATTTGCTTTCTGTTTCCCTTCCTTGTCGAACAGATGAATTTGTGTTTACATCCTTCTAATAGCACAGTACGGAAATACACCTGTTCTTAGTGCAATCAGAAAACTGAAGTCTAACATATCTGCAGAAGTGACTGCTTTCCACATACGGCTATAACACACTATATATTCTTTCCCCTCCAGAATTATAATTGTGCCATGGGTTGGCCCCAGCTAGCAGCCATCTGTTCACTTGCTCCCTGCCTCAGTGGGACAGGCAGGGATGAGAAAATAGGAAGAACAGTAGTGAGAAAGCTCGTGGGTCAGCATAAAGACAGACAAAACAGACTTGCCTTGGAGGAAATGAAATTATTTATTGCCAGTTATAATTACTGCCAATTAAATTTGTCAATTTTATTTCTGATTCAGGTAGTAGGAAACAAAAACAACCACCCCTTTTGTTATCGCAAGTTAAACTTGTTTCTTTCAGTGAGGGAATCAGTAGCATGGAGGGATTGCAGTCAGGACGTAACAGTTTCTCTCTGCAGCTCCTTCCTTCTCACTCTTTTCCCATGCTCCAGTGTGGGTTCCTCTGTGGGCTGCAGTCCCTTTGGGGGTGTGTGGTCCACCACAGAGCACCTCCTCCTTCTCCAACCACAGTGTTTCCTCTGCTGTTTCTCTTTTTGTTTCTTCCTCCTCTCTCCTTCCAACATTTCTGCCCTTTATGTGTTTTCACAGCTGCATCACCAAACTGGCTGATGGGTTGGCTGCGGCGGGTCAAGTGCTAAGCAGTCTGGAACCAGCATGTTTAGCACAGGGCAGCCCTGTCCTCCTCCCACAGAGGCCACCCTGGCAGTCCCCTAATTACCAAAACCTTGCCACCTACACCCAATACAAATACGAAGTCAGATAAACATGTTAGGCTGAGCCTGATTATTGACACTGCAAGTTTTCTTTACAGATTGTTCTGTGTTTGTCTTGGTTGACTATCTTGGCCTTTTATTTGATAAGTAGTGTTTTGTGAACTTAATTTTTGTGGTGTATATATAATACAGTGAAGTACTCCTTTTATAGAAGAAAAGCTGATATATATTTGAGTATTACTTTTCAGTTAGCTTCTCCTCAAATATAATTATAGGAGTTCAAAGAAGAATAAAATGTGACAACATATTTATGAATCACAAGATTTAACAGAGACTGAAGTAGATTTTATTATTGATGTGCTTACTGCTTCATTAAATTCCCCTTAAGGTTTGCAGCATGGATATGGATCATTTGCAATAATAATTATGCAGTGATCGATTGATTGTGCCTGACATTGTACTTGTCACCTTGAAATGCAAAACCCATTCATTTTCGACTGTGTGAACATTCTTCTCTAATAGTAGGCACCAGCATGCAATGGTTTATTTTATAGAGCAGTGCATTTTATAAAGTTTGGGAACTTAACATTAAACTTTACCTAAAAATGAAGTATCACTTGTCAATTTACAAAAATGGAAATTGCCCAACCAGCAACGTTTTGAGATTAGTAAACACATTCTCATTTCATAAAGATTCTTTAAATTAAAAGTATGTATTTCAATTGATTCATGCATGTGCATTGCAAACATTGGTTTTTCGATAGGTCTGTGTTTGAGATAGAGCGTAATGAGCATACTTGATAAAACTTCAAGTTTGAGATCTCTGCTTTTAAAATTGGTGTGTGTTCTTCAGAAAATCTGTCTCCCCTTCCCACTGAGACTTTGATTCATGGCAGTATTAGTTAATTGGAAAATCAGTATAAATTGCTTTTGACTTCATGTTCTGAGTGGTGTAATTGTCATGGCAATGTAATCTGCCTTTTATTAAGAATGTTTGTAGTAATGAATGAAACACTATCCTTTATCTTGTTTGTTTGGGCTTTCAAAATTTTGAACAAAATGTTTCTACTGAAATTCACTGAAATGGCTAGTTAGTGGCTGCAGTCTATGCTTTCTGAACCAACACAAAAACAACAGTCAAAAGAAATGTTGCATTTGTAGGTCCTCCACATGGAGCTTTTGCAGAGCATCCACTGTTATGGAATAGGAAGCGAAGACCACAGCTATGTTTGGTGAGATCTGATTTGATTCAAAAGTGACTCTTCCAAAGCTAAAAGCCAAATTTAGATTGTATCAGACCAAATATTTATAATTACTTTTATTCAAGGGTCTATTTTTTGAGGTTTTGTTTGTTTTAATCAGTTCTTTGAAAACATACATATGTTTCTTTCATTAAAAAAACCAAATTTTTAAATTGTTCACATTCTTTACAGTGAAATGCTCTGTGTAGATGATTTGGGTTTTCTTCCCCTCCATGGGCATAGGTAAGTGTATACATTTGAGTATGGATATGTTTAATTTGTTGGTGCTCATAAAATCAATTTGAAGAGCAACCTGCAACCCATCTGAAGAGTTACTGTAGTGGTAACACTGCTAATATTAAAGCGGCAAAGCTAACTGTACTGTTGGTTTCAAAATTAGCAACCTATGTAGTTTTTACCACAGCATGAATACTGAATAAAGCTTATAAAACTGCTTTAAAACTGGGACATAAGCAAAAAATTGCAAAATTTTTAAAAGCAACTGGTTTTTATCATCACACATGTAAGATAACTGAAATATCTAACCTGAAAAAAAAGACTGTAACTGATTGTGCCTGTTTTCAGCAGTTTTAGCTTGCAAGTTTTCAGAAAATACCCCAGGTTAATGGTATTAAGATCTAGAAGAATCCCAGATAAATTGCACCGTGTGGCAACATACCCAATATATCACATTCTTCTGAATTAAGCTGTAATTGTCATACAGTGTTACTTTATTCAAGTATTTGATTCTGATATCAACCCACATAGCCATGACAAACTCCTAATTTTCAACACAAAGCCAGGTTATATTATTTTACATACCTCTTATGTTCATTATCCAGTGGAATTGTTGAGAAAACTGAAGGTAACTTACTTTTTTGAAGTAACAGTCAGAAGAGCCATGGTTGTTTTTCCAGTTATATCTGCATACCCTGATCTTGGTTGCAATGTCTGGTAAATACTACATCTCAATAACAACAGGAACAATGTAGTGAGAAGGATAAAACAAGATGTGTCACTGAAAGAGAAGGAAAATGAAGGAGAGAAAGGTCAAGAGGCTGAGATGAAAGGAGTATATTTAAGATCAGAACGGTCAATGCCCTTTTGAGTTAAATGTGAAGAAATCATGTTCTCCTGACATCACTAAGGTTCTACTCTTAAAGCAACTCACAGGGTCAACTTCATTTTTTTGTTTTCATGTATTTCAAACTGTATTTTCTGCCACAGCATCTGAGGGGAGCATGAAACATGCAACAATGGAAAACTTGAGATCTTTGAGCACTTCTTTCTACCTAGAGTAACTTAATAATGATGCTAATAATAATGCTCTTACTTTGCTACATTTTGGTTGACATATGTAGATGTCTAAGGCATCACTATCTCAAATAGGAAAAATTAACTCCAACAGAGAGCGTTGGTAAAAAACCTTTAGGTTTTTAGGGCAATTGTAGCTTAAAGACAATTAAAAATTTGCTTTAGAGAAGTCTCTAATTTATCCTCCTGGTGTGAGTTCACCTGCAATTCTTTGAGTTGGATGGTTATGAGTCAGAGTATTTCTTTTTTCCTGCGGCAGAGTGGTAATAATATATGGTAATTGGTCTTCAAAGCATAAGAACCCCTATGTTACTTCTGAAGTATTCAGACACTTGGGGGTATGTGTACCAACTTGCCTGCCTAACACTTCATAGTGTGTCACTTCCACATCTCTCCATAGTCTGCATGCATTAGCAAATCTCTTATTTTGTTCTACGTATGTTCACTGTTGTTAATACATATTAAGATACTGAAGACTTGCTTTCTGAAAATGCAAAAAAGGAAACAGAGTGGCAACTGTATACTAATGTTCAAGAAGGGCAGAGCCTATTGTGTTGTTCATAAAAACCACCATTACCTTATGTTATAGACAAAGTGGTTGGATCCTTTGCTTACAGCATTAGATGTTTATCTTTACAGCATTTGGATACTCGTATTAGAGCTAAATATACCCAGAAAAGACTCTCACACAGCAGTGATGTAACCATGCATTATCAAAAAGAGGTGTTATGTTAGAAAAGGTCTAATCTGGCAACATGTTTGATGACTCAGTGGGCAACAATAGAATAACAGGATGCAAATTTTGATTTATATATTGGATAATTTCTCCTGATAGCTAGGAAGAGTAGAAGAGTTCACACTCAAATAAGAAGAAAGCTGATTTAACAGGAAGACAAAACTACAAAAACTATAGAAAAAAAGTATGATGGAGACAAATGGGGAATGTGGAATTAAGACCTGTAAAGACTAGGAAGATAATTTAGTAATACATACAGACCTAGCTGGGGTAGCATAAAGCAAATTTCTACCACTTGCACGTAAGGAATCATGTGGTAGTATGTGGTGGCATATGTTACGGGCACTTACAAAAGTTCCGCATGCACTTTTGTTACTTACCATTCACTATTAATTTGTGCGTTTAGCATTTGTTACTGTCTTATTTTAGAAGGTTATCATATGCTAACGATGCAAAACTACACAGTGCAACCTAAGAAAACAATCCTGTTTTAAGTTAATATATGGATGTTCACAGCCTGTGAACAAATTCTTAATTTTAAACTGGTTCATAAAAAGCAATTATAAACAGACAAGTCAAATTTATCTCTTAGCTATAAAACACACGTAAGTGAGCCACATGTCTAATGGGAAGCTTTCCTGCTGAAGAGCAAACCTGTTCACGTCTTATTTGGTTGGACATGGAGAAATGAATATTTACTTATGTTTGCAATAGCAAAACATGAGTAAATATTCAGATATATACAGATTGAAGACTTTTTTTTTTTTTCATGACACTACTGAAGTAAAATGACTATTTCAGTCATCTTAAGTGAAGTGACTCCAATTTACATTGGAGGTATGTCTTGTTAGGGAACAAATTTAATAGTGCTATCACAGTCAAATGAGCTAAATATGACCAAGCACTCTTTCTATTTTTCGAAGATGCAAATTAATTAGCTGTCTAAATATTTTAGCTCAGCTTCCCCCATAGAAATGTCACCATACAAAGCTTCACATATGCATGTATTTTAACCAGTCCTTTCAATCACGTTACATTGACTTAGTTCAATTAAAAAACACCATTTCCCACATCAAGACAGGTCTGTAGAATGATTATGTACCACACTATTGACTCTGTTATTGCTAGTTATTGAGTGGCTTGGATGGTATCTGAAAATGCATCATCAAAAGTAGTAGTAAGGAGAAAGAGAGGAGAGAGTTAATAAATGATTCATGGAGAGATTATATACTTCTGTCTTGATATTCATGTGATGAGTTGTTTTGTATACAATTTGCTATATGGGAATTTTGCTATCATATGGATTTTATATACATTAATAGCTCAGTTTGGAACTGTTTCATGTGAGCACCATCATGCTATTACTCATCAGATGAGTTTCTCTTTGACAGAATAGTCTCTAAACAGTAAAGTTTATTGGAATAATATTCTATTGAGCTATTTTGCTCAATAATCACTGAATTATGATTGTGTATTGGAAAAATTACTGGACCATATGAATATCCAAGGAGTGGTAGTACAGGCTTGAGTGAGAAGAATGATTTCTTAGGGTCACATGATCACAGTAGAGTATAACTTATGTTGTTTTCACCACTGATCATTTACTGCGAATTGCTGATTTCTGAAAAAAAAATGTGGCTACCCTAAAGAAATAGAGTGTGTTGGGCAAAAGATACTTGCATGACATAGGCGGAACTGCCTCTGGGACACCTCATTCAGAAATCACACTGGAGGAAGCTTATTATTGATTTCTTTAAATCTCCCTCACCTCTGCTCAGGAAGCATTTCAGCTAAATACTTAAATCCCTACACTGAGTCTAGCTGTGACGGAGTTAATTTTCTTCATAGAAGCCATATGGTGTTGCGTTACAGATTTGAGGCTAGAACACTGCAGATAACACACCTTTTTGGCTACTGCTGAACAGTGCTGGCACAGCATCAAGGCTTGCTCTTTTTCCCACTCTGCCCTCCCTGCCCCCAGCAAATAGACTGGAGGTGGCAAGAGGCTAGGAGGGGACATAATCTGGACACAGCTGACTTGAACTGGCCAAAGGTGTATTTATACTCAGCAATAAAAGAGGAGGGGAGGTGGTTTTTCGGTAAGCAGCTGTTGCTTGGAGACTGGCCAGTCTCCTTTGAGAGACGGTAAGTGATTACCTTTGTACCACTGATGGGGTACACTGCAAGTTACTGGCTTCCAACTAGACTTCAAACCACTGTTCCCCACCCTCTGGGGCCAGTCATTCAGCCAGATTTCAACCCACTTTGCTGTCTGCTCACCCAGCTCGTACTGCATTAGCTTTCCCATGAGGATCTGATGGGAGGCAGCGATGAAAACCTTCCTGAAGTTAAGGCAGACAATATTTACTGCTTTTCCCTTGCTTACCAAGCTAGGCCTTTCATTATAGAAAGTTATCAGGTTGCTTAAGCATGACTGGAGGTTAGTTAAGCATGTCTAGGAATCCTCTTGGTGAATCCACGCCAACTACTTCCATTCACCTTCTTGTCCTTTGTGTGCCTAGAAATGGTTCCCAGGATTAGCTGCCCCATCACCTTCCCAGGCAATGAGGTCAGGCTGAACAGGCTGTAGCTCCCTGGGTCCTTCTTTTTGCTGGTTTTGAAGACAGGAGTCACATTTGCTTTCCTCCAGTCTTCAGGCACCTCTCCCACTTGCCACGATTGTTCAAAGATGATAGAGAATGGCCTTGCAATGACAGCAGCTAGCTCCCTCAGCGTGCAGGAGTGCATCCCATCAGGGCCCATGGACTTACCTAGGTCCAGTCTGCTTAAGCATTCCCTAAAATGATCCTCTTCCACTAAGGGTTTGTCCTCCTTCCTCCATAGTTTCCCCACAGCTTCCGGGGCCTTGCCTTCCTGAGGACTGGTCTTTATAGTGAAGAAGGCATTCGGTAGCACAGCCTTCTCCATGTCCTGTGTCACCAGGGCCCCTGCCTCAATCACCTGTGTGACCACACTTTCCCTAGTCTTCCTTTTGCCACGGAGGTACTCACAAGGAGCCCTTCTTGTTGCCTGTGACATCCCTTGCCAGATTCAACTCCAGGCTGGCTTTGGCTTTCCTAACCATATATCTGCGTGCCTGGAGAGTGTCTCTGTATTAGTCCCAGGTTACCTGTCCCTGCTTTCACCTTCTCTATACTTCCTTTTTTGTGCTTGAGTTTTGCCAGGAGCTCCTTGCTCATCCATGAAGGCCTCTCGGCATTTTTGCATTACTCCCTGCTCATTGGGATGGACCACTCTTAGACTTGGAAGAGGTCGTTCTTGAACCAGCTTTCTTGGTCCCTCCTCCCTCCAGGGCCTTTTGCTATGGGACTCTTCCAAGCAGATCCTTCTTCTTTGGAAGAGGCCAAAGCCTGCTCTCCTGAAGTCCAGGATGTTATTTTACCCTGTTCCCTCCTTTCAGAATCCCAACTCCATCATTGCTCCTGGCTTCATGGGGCACTCTCTACATCCTAGGACTTGCAGGGCTGCATCCACCATCCAAAACTTTCTGGGTCAAAGCCTCTGCACTGGCAGGGACAGCAGCTCCAACACCTTCTGGGGGATGTGGCATGTGGCACATCATAACTGAGAGTCCTTCGGCCGGACTGAACTCAGATGAAGACCCCATCTTTGTGCCCCTCTGTGCCAACTTCTGCCATCTGTTGGCTGCCTGTGTAAACTGTCCTCTCTTACTTAGGCAAAAAACTATGTATTTTTAATATAATCTGCCTCTGGGGTTAAATTCATGCTGTGACATGTGTCTGAATAAATGTTGTATGCCATAAGTGATTCAAGAGATTATTTTAAAAATGTTTTCCCATTCTATTGTTGATATTCTAATCTTGATTTCTCACACTGGAGATTGGTCAACTCACACAACAGGGAGTTGCATTCTGAATTCTTATGTAAAAAAGTACACTGAGTATATGATCAGTGATCACCTGCTCACATTCTACTTCAATTTCCATTTATACAGTACAAAGAGGAGCACCAAATTAAGGTTTCTAAAATACCCATCTTTTTTTTTTTGTTCTGATTCCCTTTATTGTCTAGTATTTCAAGCTGTTAAATATGAAAGCTTGTTGACAATTGAAATTTGTTTGTTGGTTTTTTTATGGGTTGCTGTGTTTTTTACAGAGATGCTTTGAAATGCTGTTAGAGATACAAACAGAAAAATGAAATCTAAAAATAACATCAAGTTAAATTAGATTTAAGATAATATTTTTGCATGTGTTAGGAGTTACTTAATCCTTTAATTTTCTGAACTTGGAGAAGGAGAAATGAGTTTGTAAATCAAGTACCGTCAACCAGTTTTTTCCAAATAATTCCATGAACTAGCAACAAGAACGTTCCCAACCAGCATCACTGGGCTAGCAGGACTGCCAATCTAGACACTCAAAACAGCATGAGCTTGTCCCTTCAAAATAGCAATTTTCTAGAAGACTGCTCATTTAATTCTAGGTTGTGAATCTTCAGTGTTTGCAGTGGATGGTGCTAATACTTAATGTAAAAGCTGATACTAAACCACCTAATAATCCTGGGGCTTTAAGTAGCATATTGCTACATCTAGGACTATTACTACAGGTTTTCAATGCTGGGTGAAGCACAGACATCAGTCAGCTAACAAAATTCTAAGCAATTCTGTTTTTAACTCTCTGAACAACATTTGAAAACTATTACTGAACATAGTGATTGTTGCTTCTCATAGTTGTCCGTCCTGTTCAGGAAGCTCACTGTGAATCATCAAAAGTCTGTTAATGTTCTTCACTGCTGCAATATTGGAAAGGTGATGGTGAAGGCATATGTAATCATCGGGAAGTCTGAATACTAGAAAGAATAAGATCATTACAGGCTATTATAGTGGCTTCCGGAGAAGTCAGGAACAATGGCAAACACTGTCCATTTGTCACAAACTCTTGGCAAAAAACACTCTAAGTTATGGCAGTAATTTAAGTCTTGGAATCTATGATTCCACCTCACAAGCAGGTTTCCATCATGTCCTCCGTGATAAGGAGAAAACAGAATGTACAGAGTCGGCAGGGTTGTAGAACTGCATATTATCGCTATCCTAATGAAAGAGAATCCAAAATCCCATCACCCAAGTATTGCTTCAAAAAATGAGAATCAAAGAACATAATCTTGTGCAATCTTGCAGGTGAGTCATGGGAGAATAAGAAAAACACCTTCCTTGACAATTGGGAAAAGAATGAACTGATACAAGGATTAATCCAACAAGTTTAAGATCAAAACAACATAGGGTGCCTTTATTTTACTCTGATAAAAGCCACACAGAATCTTTACCTTATTAGCTAGCAAACCAATTCTTCCACCCTTCTTGTCATTTTCTTTTCAGATATTGAGATTCTGCTAGATGATTATTCACATGATTTTCAATTTCTCCCAGTGTTTCCAGTACAACATGATGATTCTATTATTTTGGTATTCATATCCAGTTTCTCAGGATACCAAACTTCTTCCTCAGAACCTCAGGTCACAAATAGGGAAAAATAGTTTCGAACTGGTCACATCCTTGATGAATCTAAACAAAATGTATTGTAATTAAAGGCTGGAATTAAAGCATATAAAGTTTGTGGAATTTCTTATACATTTCAAAGAACTCTTGCAAGTAATAGAGAATAGCTCTTCCAAAATTCAAAATGCAAAGTGCTTAAAAAAGCATAGTACTCAGCCATGTGATTAAAGAATTTCTTTGTAATAATGTATTGTGGTTTCCCTTGTAGATTAGAACACAGTTTAAAATAATGATTTTTGCATTCAATAATACATCTAGATTCACTACTGCAATTCATAAGTTACATGTACTCCATGAAAATAAATATTTCACTGCCAAGTGTCAGACTTACCAGCTAATTAACATTTCAGGAATGGAAGAAGTGGTGCCATAGCTCTACTCATAGAGCTGTGAAGAGTGGGGTTCCTCACTACTCATGTGGAATTTCTACAATGGAACTCAATTGACAGACTTATTAACAGTTAAATGTTGGTTTTGAATGAGAGGAGTCCAATTTATGATGAGATTGCAGAAGACAAAGAAACTTACATACAGCCAGTTCAGGGACCTATGTGGTCCACGTAGTCAGTGGTGTGTATGTGAGGAATCTCGGAATGCCAAGAGCATTTTTAAGTCCAACAAGCAAAATAATATCTGATCTCTTTTCAGTAACAAGGAAGAACTCTGGCAGTGTGTAAGATTATGAGATGTTTGAGTGTCAGCTTATGTTAAATGGCCTATCTTTCAAGAAAAGGGTTTGCAACGAAAGCACCAGTGGTATAACTCCAAAAGCACAATACTTCCAAGTTTAAATATTTAATGCTTGTTTTTCAGCATTCACTCTGTCTGTTTGCTTATAGCCAGCTAGTGTTGCAGTAAACGTCAAAGAAGGATTGAGGGAAAAATACATGTGGAAAAAGCAGATGCAAAAATTCAGGGCTTGAATTAGGCTTTCCGGCAGAAAGCTGGCTTTCTAACTCCAAGCCAAAGTGCAAGGTAGCAGTATTTTTGACCTGCTGTCTCCTATGAGACCTGTGTACAAGCTAACTGACAATATAAAGTATCTAGCTAAACTGTATAATGATTGATTTGGGCAGTATAGTATCCAACATGGTTGTTGGGGCAAAAATACCTACACCAATGAAATATCCAAAGTGAAAGACTGCAGACTATTAGGCCCTTCCTAGAGAATTGCATTAAGTTGTATGTATTGTTAAAAAGGTGGGGGAGGGGAAGGTCCTTCTTTTCATTTGGAGATCTTCCTTCCTTTACATGTGGAATGTTATACAAATCTATCAATGGCATTATTATTATTACTATTATTATTATTATATTATTATGGCATTGTCTTCCCAACCAGGGTATACTGCATATTAAAGATGGAGGTTTTCAGAGAGAAAGTTATAGGAATCCTTGGAGTTTTTGCATGAGGATAGATAGTTGTGCCTAGATCCACTGTGAGTTATTACTGTTGCGGTTTAATAGTTGCACAGTTAGACCACAGAAGTAAAAAACTGCAGAACTGTCAAGATGCAAAGTCACTTAAAAAAGGTCTCATGATCCACTTCCAAAACATAGGAAACCGCCATTCCCTAAAGTAATAATAGATACCAATGCAGAATGTGTCTTGCCTCAAAGCCTTGTAGCTTCAGCTTTCACCACAGAGGAGGATCATTTGGATTATCTCAGGTAAGCAAAATATTGGATGTTTCTTCTCATTTTGTTATGGGAAATACTGTTATTTATTGAAGAACAAAACACAGAAAGCTTTATTTGCATTGAAACAAGCCATCAGTTACTTAAGAATACTTCATTAAGTATTAGCGACAAGTATTTTTAAGTTGTTGATTGAATTATTCAGGATACATCAGTTCTTCTAGGGGGACATGTTGTACATTAAAAGAGGCATATTTCAGTAAGAACTGGATTTCAAATAGTATTTACGAATCCAGAAATCCACCGGTTTGGAATATTTTAGACTGGAGGGATATGAATGATCGGGGAGAAAAAGGAGCACAAAATTAAACTTTTATCTGAGAATTTAAGCTTTTTATTTGACTATAACAGAAAGCATCTGAAATGGTTATCATGGTGGTTACCAAAAGGGTTAAAATATTTGCAGCCTAAACCTGTATTATGCAAAGTAATTTATTAATTTACATGTATTTATATGTAATAACAGGCTATTGAGGCATATTTCTCTGATCTACAGTGCATAATAAGAATATGAAATATATATTCCACAGTGCCTTTGGACTTTACAGTAATAGTCACATTTTGAAATAGTGTGGCTAATCTAAAACTATACAGCTGAACAGAAAAACAAAACCAGTTCCAAATATGAATAAATGATTTGCTACTTAATATGTCAGTGTATTTGTCAGGTTGATAACATTAGGCTCAGCTGCATTCAATTCTAAACCCTGCAATATTTGAAGTTTGATATTGTGCCTCACTAAATTTAATACATGGACCTCAGTAATAGAGGAAATCGCTTTAGCACTTGGCAGTTTGTTATGCTGTATAAAATTGACTGCCCTGCAAACACAATAGCGATAATAAAAATTGTGGTCAGTAGGGGGGGGTGTAATGCATTTTCTAGCTTCAGCAACGGTCCAGATGAGATTTATTGAGATTTTGCCATTTGGGTGAAGATCAATAGAGCTTCGTTAATAATTTGTTGTAAGGGCACCCTTCAGGGATATGACATGTTACTTTAAAACTTCGGTAATTTTGAAAGCATGCCTACTGATAACAATGTCAAGGCCCTATGTTTCACAAGCATGGATTTTTACACTCAACTCATGGGAGCATTTACTTTCACAGCAATTATATTTGAAATCATTCAATATATGAAGCAGTCCAATACTGGTAACAAGATTCCAAGGTTCTGTTAAGAGTTCTAATGCAGCTCTTAAGCAAGAAACCCAAACACATTCTGAAGTCCTCCATTTTTGCTGTTGTTTTCTTCTCTAATCAAAGAACTTCCATTTAAATGTCAGTCTGTAATTTCTTACTGGTATGTCATTTTCATGCATGATCTGGAACTACATTCTTATTTCCATGACTGTAGAATTAGAAGGTTTCGTAAGAAACTTATCCCTGTATCTTCCTATTGCCAGTAGCGCTTTGCATAATAACTATTAAGTTCACTTAGATATCTGTATTTCTTTTGTATTTTCATAAAATAAACTTTACTTCACTTTGTGTGCTAAGCAAGCCTTCCTTTTCTGCCACCAAAATTTGATGGACATTGCTGACTGTTTGTAAGGAAACAGAAATTTGTCAGCACTTTACAGTTCGAACACAGGGACTAGGTACAGCGGAACAATTTATTTTCAATGAGCATGCACAAAGTAAGATTTATGACTTTTGCAGCTCAGATGACATTCCTTACATAGTTGCCGAGCTACAGCAAATTAAAGGGATCCATGAATACTAAGGGGTGTGTTTTTGTAATGAGGGAGAAGAGACAGAAGCAATAAGAGGATAATTAAGGTAACAACTTGTGAAAAATTAAAGTGTTTCTGTCTTTCATTTTTGAATCTCTGAGCATAAACTTTGTAGTTGTTAATTTAATTGCTGATGTTCTCTGTATCCCTGAAGAATATTAAGGATTAATCATCTGGTTCATTCCAACAAGAGATAAGGCCTAAGTGAATTGAAATTTTACCAATTTAACCCTGTCTTCCTCCTAATATGACATGATTAACATTCTTCAATTAACAACACATAATTATTCTGAAGGCCTCATTGCACTTACTTCATTTTTCAGTTTTAGGTTGCCCTTTACAGGTATTTCAAAACTGTATGAAAGGCAGGCAATATTTTTGTTCTGTATTATCAGTCACCTATGTTCATCCAAATTACAAGAATTTAAATTTTTAACTCTTTTACTTGTTTTTACTCCTTTTTGTTCCTAATAATAATAATAATCCCCAAAATTGGTTCTGATTAGCTTAACATTTTCTTTAGCCCCTCTTTAAGAACAGACAAGGATTTCTTTTCTAACCTGTTCTAATCTGAATAAATTTTCTTAATTATTTGTGTTAGAATACTGATTTACAGAAGTAGCAGTTTCATTGAGCCGTAGAATGCATAGCTGTTCATCTAAATATTAATGCATAATGTATTGTTTCATTTTACAATAAAAGGTAATAAAATTATTTAGATTTGTAAGAGACTTTGGTTTAGAGTTCCACTCAATAAAAATGCAGTACCTTTTGTATGTATCCTGGTATTTACTGAAGTGCTTTCCTAGTATGTTTCACTAGGCAAGTAGTACACAGTTGCCTTTGTTGTCTCATAGATAATCAAGTAGCTGCTCATGGGAAAGCATCATTTATTTGTGGTAAATCGAGAGAAAACAAAACTAGATATGAACAAGATACACCTGCTTTTCTTCTGAAACCTAGGAGGTAACTGAAGTTCACTGATTTGTAGTTTTAAAAGGAAAACAGAAGCATTTCCATGTCTAATGCTTAAAACATTCCGTATTTTTTACTCATTTTCTTTTAGGTCAGTGTGACCTAATTAGAGTTTTTATGATAATGATACAGATTGAAGTATCTATCTATAAATGAGGCTAAAATTTTGGCTGTGTAGCATAAACTTGTGATATAAGACTACCTTAAAATTGCATGGAATTATTTTCTGAGAACAGATCCTTAGTTGGACAGCATTCTACTAAGAGACCTACAGTCAGGTCATCACTGCATAGATCTACTGGGGCATCTCTACATCCAGATGTCTGTCTGGGTTTCATCAGGGCTTTTCAGCCAGTAGTTGTCTAAGGATGACCTGGTGCTAGATACGAGAAGCTCCATCTCTTTGAGGCCTGAGTAATTCTGCACTTATAGGTGTAAGCATGGAGACCTACAATATATTATAAAGACTTCAGTAAGAAGCATGTTAGTTGTTACCGCCATTTTCAAAGCTAGAAAACTGACTGAATATTACCTTTTCATTGCCTGCCAATTAGGTCATTAATCAGAACTAAAGGTTTTGAACACTGGGATATGCAATGTGGCTATAGAGAGCACTATTTTCATATCCAATTTCTGGAACAGCAGTATTAATTTCTGCTTTGTAGGAAACAATCTCAATGTCACTTCAGCTTCTAGCTACAAGAAAGTACTATTTCATTTTCAACTTTAGTAATTAAGTGCTTTTTATGTCATGTCTTCTAATTTCATTAGACACAACATATTTTTCTGCATGTTAATTTTGTCTCACTGGTAAAAGAGGAATTTGGCCATTTGTCCAGATTTTTCGACCAGGCTGCAAAGAGGGCCAGTCTGTGTTCACAGGTTTATTTCATAGCCATTGCAAAGTCATCTTGTCGTGAGGGTTATTGTGCAGTAGATGAATATTCCTGATGCCTACGTATTTGCCAGGGCTCTGTCTTATGAAAATCTGGGAGGTCTAATCTTTTCTTTTTCTTTATTTTTGTTTCTGGATAACATTAAAAGACTTCAGAAGTAAGTTCAGTTATAGTTGACTGTTATTTTGTATTTGCGTGGGGTGTACTAGCTTAAATAATCTGCATAGTTCTGAAGGCTTTCTGAAGAATGTCCAGTTAAATACATTTTGGCAAATGGTAAAGCATGTTTTTCCAACTCAATTATGATGACATTGTTAACAAATTTTATATAGGACGGAATTGTGCCTACCTTCTCAGAAACTAAGATTTTCTTCAGGATTACTGGATCTTTACAATTAAATTGCTTTGAAAAGCAGTGCTATTACTTTGATTATTGTAGTTTGAACCAACAGACACTTCCTATCTAACGCAGAATATTTTCTCATCATTTGAAATCTTTCACACGTCCCGATTATATGGGTGTTGCTTTAGCCTTGGCTACTTTAGAAACATAGATTAGTGAGAAATGCATTAGTTTATTAGCATAATATTAATGAGGCCATTTGGGTTGTCTTTCTAATGACACTTCTACCTAATGTCTATGGGCTGTCTTACAGCGGGCATGGCAAGGCAAAAGATTCACTGAAATCAAAGTAGCACCACTTGAAAACAAACAGAACACTTACTTGCTATGGCCATCCAGTGTTCAGAAAAACCCTAAGTAAAATGGCCTGAATTATAGTTACATTAATAGTTACTTTCCAAAACACTTAACAGTGCACTTTTGAGGAGATAAAAGATTTTTTTTTATCCCCATAGGAAAGGGAAAAGGGTTTTTGCAAGTTTCTGAGGAACACCAAGTAAAGATTGCTACTGAAATTAGGAGGTAGTACCAGATGAAGCATTAATCATGGGCTTCATCCAGTTTGATAGTTCCTTTGCCAACTAGCTATGTAAATGTATAGGACCAGTGACTCTGAACATGAAAATACCTGGATTTAATTTTAAGAAACTAAAGGAAAGAAATAAAGAAAAAGGAAATAATTGGTAAAAAATATTCCATGTCCTTCCATAATGAGCACGTTGTAAGGCTGCACATCTCCAGTTGTCAATATGTCACCAAGTACCAACCTAAAGTGACAACTCTTCCTACTACATGTCAAACAAAATTGCATTAGGGAAGAAATTAATCAGGGTCTCTTTCATGCAATAAAGTTGCAGGGCTTTACTGAAAACTACTTAAATCATCTATGATATACAGGGCTACAGAAGCAGGAGAAATCTTACTATAAAATACAATCGAGTGTGATATATATTTATAGATATATGATCAGGGAGATGTGCATGTACATGTATGTTTATTACATTATTTTACATATACACATACTTAAAATATATACAAGTTTTTGTCTTTTGGAAACAAATAAAAATCAGGCTCCCTACTTTCACAAAAAGGAGACTGACATCAACAGGAAATAGAAAGGTGGTATCTTTTCATGGGTCAGATAAAATTGTTTCTTTTCACAACAATTAAACATACTTGTTATTTTTATTACTTCTTCAAGTTCATGTTCATTCGATGATCAGTACAGGTGGACAAGGGAAGAACACCCACAAATAGCAATGGTTCTCTGCACTACTGTATTTCTAAAAATGTGTCAGGGCTGAATTGTTTGAAATTTTCCTCAAGAAGAAAAATACTATCAATGAAATAATCAGCAAGTGAAATGACTTCAACCTCAGGCACTACGTGTCTTTGTAAATTTCTGC
The DNA here is from genome assembly GCA_013400195.1 of Aramus guarauna. Classification (NCBI taxonomy): domain Eukaryota; kingdom Metazoa; phylum Chordata; class Aves; order Gruiformes; family Aramidae; genus Aramus; species Aramus guarauna. The sequence continues at coordinate 2,510,959 of VXBL01004712.1, read as the reverse complement.
CCTGGGTCCATCCTTCCAGCAGGCAGGCAGGAGTCTTAGAATATTAATGTTAAATGTAAGAAGTACCTTAGACACTGTTGTTCATGCACCTGTGCATGCAATTGTGCTGAGGTCAGCTGCCTGTTCACTAAGGTTGGCTGAGGAGCACAGCCCGAGTACTGTTACTATTTTGGGAAATACCTTATATCAGGATGCCAATTAACACCTATTCAGCAATCATCTTGTCCCATTTCCTTCCCTTTTCGTGATGGATGCTTTTTCTTTAACACAACAAAAAGCCAATTTTTTTTGTATTTCTTTCACCTACATTCTGCATTAGTCACTTTCCTGGGGCTCATCACCTGTTTATCCGCTTGCTTAGAAGCACTGATGAGCACCACTTCCTCATACGCTCACTGGAAACGTGCCAGTAAAACTCTTCTGGAGGGTTCAAACCCATTTTGAGAATGTTTACTACTTTTCATCATCTAATCTTCCTACAGTTTAACCAAATCTGCTCTTTGGAATTAGCAAAGGTTATTATTATTTTTTCTCAATAAAACCCAAAACAATTCTTAGTTTCTGCAAACAATGGCAAACAGACACGTTTCACGGATTTTGACAGCTGTGATACACTAGTATGTGATCTCAGTCAAGGCAATGATACTGTATTTAAAAATTAGCCAATATCACAGAAGTAACAAGGATGAAAGAAAGCTCATTATTCAAAATGAGTTAGGAGGAAGAATGAGATATGAGTAAGGAACTTCCATCATTGTTCTGCAACAGAAAGCATTTGAGCACTGATGACATGTACAGAGAGAAATACTTCAGTGGAGTACAGCTTCTGATATTTTTTGTTTACTTGTTACGTAAGTGGGTATAATTTCAGACTTATCAATGAAAAGCCACAGGAAGACCACTACGTTACAGACTTAATTGCAGTATCTTCCTTTGTCAGCTTTTGGGGAGCCAGCTGGTCTGTGATGTGAGCAATGCTGACTACATTCATTAGCAAGACAGCTGAGGGGATGCACCTCAGAGGGCTGCTACTGGCCTGCAGCTTCTACAAAGACCTACAGCACTAGCTCCATAGCATTCTTAGGTATTTTACACTTGTACAAAAAAAATATAGGACGTAGTCTTTCCTATTTACTATAATATTATCATGAACGTAACTGCTTTGCTCTGGGAGGACTGCTGAAAATTTTCATCATAGAAGCAACCTCTGAGATATGGTTTAATTTATTCTGAGAAACTCTAGAGAGAAATCTACTAGCTAGTGGAAAAAAAATCAGTTATTGTATGTTCTGTAATGTACTGTGTGCTAGGGGAAAAGAGTGAAAAAAATGTACTGTTCAACTGTTTGGCTACTTTAAAAAAAAGGAGGAAAGAAAAAAGGTAGACAATTGAATCTGTAATTCCTTGAGATAAAAGGCTATGATGTTGTTCTGTACATCTCTCAGCATAGTTCCTCAGTTTTAGTCACTTTATTTCTGCTGAAACAATCTCTGCAGTGCCAAAAATCATATTTAGGCTTCTGGACTTTGGTAAGCTTATTTGTGGTAACATCTTGTGGGGTAAAAATAAGCACAAGATTAATATTCAGTTGAATTACTGGTTGTCAGAACCTTAAAAGTTTGGGGCTTCTTTGGCCACTACCCTCTCCAGATGTACTGTATACAGAACATCCCCATGAGGGTGTAACAGGATGTACCATGTGTAAGAATATATCCTTAGCACTGACAGCCTTCAGATTTAAATCTTCCACAACTCATTGCCTGCAGAATTATTCATAGTGGAAATCTAGGATGAATGTAATGTATTTCTATGGTAAGTTGCGATACTGGTACAATTATTCCAAAAGTCTGGAATATATACCAATTAAAACAAAACAAACCAAAAAAACCAAAACCAAAAAACAAAACAAAAAACAAAAAAAACAAAAAACAAACAAACAAACAAACAAAAAACCAAACAAAAAAGGAACTGCTTTGCCCTCCTCAAGCCTATTGGCTCAAATTTATGGTTGATGTGGATGGGGAAGACTTTTTACAAAATTTGTGTTGTCATCTGCTCACAGGAAAGGAACCATTTAAACAGCTAATTCCAGATTAATGCAGAAAATTTATCAGTGTCTTTTACTGTTTTTCTTTCTCTATGCTTACCTTTGTTTATTGTCTTCTGTAGTTATCTATGAGTACAATATTCTTGCTTTGGAGCATCCATTTACTCCAGGTAAGTACTGAAACCCATAATTACTGAACTTGATTACAATTAATATGCATTTAAATATGCAGTGACTATGATTACCTCTATGCAGACAGACCTCTACACATCTGAAATACTTTCTTCAGTAGGACTTTAAAGCTAATATAATTCAAAGAAAGATTAATGCAACATTAAGCTACTGACATACAGAACTTAAGTAAATCCCAGGTTTACTTTATTATTCTGATGTCTGTGAACTGTGACTTTTCCATGTGCTCCTAAATTTAGAGGGCTTGATATTCAGTAATAAATTATGGTTTGTGCATTTTTTTTCCTTCTTTTGTCCTTGGCAAGACATGCTAGATATGATACTTTGCTGCTGGTAGATTTACACCTTCATATCCAAACAAAAAACAACTGAATGTTGCTACAGAAACTGACTCATTCCACAGGTGAAGCAGTAAAACTCACTTATATACCATGGACTGTCAAAAGTACCCAGTAAACAGATTGAAAAATATGTATTTCTTCTCCAGCATCTTTCTCTAAGGATGATTCTATATGCAACTTAAAAGAAAAAACAGTGAATAACAAAATAACCCGATGTTAGTCTAGTAATTATGATGCAGATGTATTTTAAAGTTTAAATGATAAAGGTTTGTTCTTACTTTCTTAAGGCTAAGATTTTATCACTAGGTAATTTACCCATTATTATTATTTATCTCACTATTACATATCCATGATAAAGCAGCATCAGTATTTTTAAAAAGTTCCTTGTTGTAGCATGAGCCTTGCAGTTCTAGAATACTTAGTGCCAGAGTGTGGCTATGTATTGAATATGTTGCATTCAATTTAAAAGCAATATTCCTCATTTTTAACTTGCTGATGGATAACAGAGTAGATGTCTGTAACCTCTGGTTTGGTCTCAAACAATTGACTGAGTGATGTGCAGCCTGCTGAATTTTAATTAGCAAGTAAAAAAAATGTATTTTCATCAATTTGTGGGAAATACTGGTTAAGAGATGACACATGCATCCTGTATTATGTTAGGCTGCTGCTGTTTTTCTTTGGAAATCATTCAGAAATTCGGTTTTACACTGATAAAAGGACAGATAAGTGAAAACTCCGATTTTCAGCAGCAGGCATATTGTTTGCTGGATGTTTAGTAATACAACAAGCTAATATTCTGGGCCAAAGAGATTATTGCTTCTGCTGCCTGCCTTCCCAGAGCAAGAGGTTACTACTAAAGGTGACAAAAAAAGGACATTGGCTTGCTCATTAGCTACTAACATGCACAATCTGGCATATTAGCTTGAACAGAAATTATGGCTGTTGAATTTAATATGCTAGGCCATTAGTGTGGTCCAACAGAAACCAGGTCATGTTCAGTTCTGCCCCAGCCCACAGCAGGGGTGGTACAGTTCAGTAATGGCTTTGGCAAAAAGCTGAAGGTAAAAGTGTCTATAACGACTGCTATTAAATCTAACAAAGCCTGTCTCCAGACCTTTTAGACTGTGGGAGCTGCTCCAGGTCATTCATGTTACTCACATTCCTTATTTGTTAGACTACAGAGCAAGCAGGCTTTGAGGTAAGAATAATTTATTCGTTAAATGCATACTGCTAGCTAGATTTAATTATTTGTCAGATAAAAGATTACTAAATTTCCCCTCTAGTAATTAATATGCATTTCTAGAGCAGTTTATTATCTTGCATAAAACAGAATAGTGCATATAGTTCAAAAACGTCTCAACAATTAATAGTTGTTTCAACTGACCAGCAAGGTAGATAAATACATAAAAATGGGAATGCAAAAAAAGAGGATGAAAATAAAAAGCATTCTGTGAATGCTAGAAAATATAACATAGTACTCAATTCATATGCTTGCCTTACAGAATTATCTTTTCCCAATTTAAGATGGTAACTCATGTTTTGAATGGAAATTAAGGTCTGCAGTTCCTACGTTTTCAATCTAGTGTCTGTAGGTGTTTATTTATTTTTTTTAGCCAATTCAGGTATAAGAATTCTGTCTTTACTTTTGGCCAGGGTCTTTTGTTCTTTTATAAAAAATTCAGTTAAAGTCATCAAGACTAAGAAGCAGCAATTTTGTATTGATTCTAATTTCTAGATTTTCACTGCAATAGGCAACCAGCATTGTAAAAAATGACCTCATAATGGTATCAGAGAAAAAAAATCCAGTAAAATCTTCATCACATGTAAGTCAAATGAATAATATCACTGCATGAATACACATAACAGTATCACAAGGTTAAGTAACAAGAAGGGAAGTGAAATACACGCGAAAGTCATTAAATGCTCACTGATGATCACTACTTTTTAACATCAAGTGAGTAAGCCTAAAATTAAGAATAAGTTACTAGCCAATCAACTGCATTAAAGAAATATACCATCTCTCTTATTCTAAGCACATTGATGCTTACTATCCAAAACAGTATAATCTTCAGAATTACTAAAGAACATCGTCATGCTCCTACGTTGATCTGGAAGGTTTTCTGGAAAGTAGTGGTGCAGCTATAAGCTTAACATTAAAAATACAACCATCAAACATAAACAGATTCCGCATCCTGCCACATCAACCCATTCAATCTGCTTCAAATAATCTGCCTTCCGGAATCTTAAGGGCAAAGAGAGAGAGAGAGAATCTGATCTGGTCACAGAAACAGGAATCATTAACCTTGAACGCTGAGTCACTGAACTTCTCATGGACAGCAATGCTACTTAATAACCCATAATCTAACAGATTCTGTTTTTTGCAGTATGTGTAGATGATTTCCCCAAACACCAGTGAAGCCATGAAGTATTGCAAAAAAGAGATAATGCAGAAAGATAAAGGAATCAAATCTTGTATTGCTGATATGCACAGCTTTTACATTGAACACTAGTTCATTTCTAAAACACACTATGATATCTGACTCACTTGTGCTAAATTAAGAATAGATTCAAGAATCAGTTTCATAGTTCTGAAATGCGTTGCATATTTATTCCAGCCATGCTGCTGAGTGCTAATAAATATATAAAACACCTACTATTGTGGCAAGATAATTTGAACAGCAAGCAGTTATGTTTAACAAAAAAAAAAACCATTTATACAGAAAAATACATATATCCTAGGTGATGCACACTTCTATGTGGAGTCAGTTTTTCAGAATGATGTCTCAGAATACTGAAGGTGATCGCTAATTCAAAGCTGTGCAAGAAAAAAAACAGCCACATTCCGGTGAAAGTCACTAATCCCTCAAAATAAAATGCATGTTAACGTGTTTTATCATACAAGCATCTTTTCTTCAAAGTCAAAATGTCATTATAGAGACAGCAGAGAAATCCAGGTGTATTGTCATTTAGTTCATAGTTCAAAAATACAAACCATGTTTGTGCAAGAACCATCGAGCGTAATATTCTGGCAAACTATGTGTGCATTAGGTCATACAATGATACAACTTGTTTATACCTGGCTGCAATGCTGTTCTAAATAGAGAAATTCAAAGCAAGTCCTTGCCTTCAGTATTATTACAGTTGATTATACACTAAATATTCAGAGGCTCCAGGGTCATTAAGAGTATACGACTGAAATGACATGGGCAGTATTATTCTCATCAGTGTAGGTTAATGGAAGGAAACTCATCTGATCATCTTTTCAGCAGTAGTCCTGTATGTTGAAAAGCTTTTCCTCAGGCATATGCACAATGTGACAGTGTGCTCTAATAGGACTGGGCTCCAGAAATGGGAAGCTGGACCATATGCTTAGTTATTAAATACATTCATACGATAAACTCTATCACTGAAAACACGTGTAGTACAAGATACCATTTCAATCTGAAAATGAATTTAGGATAAATAGAAGGTTGTATCCCATGCACAATGTCATTATAATATGGTGTTGATATGGAATCAAAAGAAATTTTATGCAAACTGCTAGACAGTATTTTCTTTCAAAGTACTTGTAGTATGTTGCATTTTTGTTAGGGATGGTAAAATTGTGCTGAATGTGAATGAACCCAGATGGCAGGGATTCACAGCACTTGTGTCAAACTGAGACCAGACAGAAATGTTTAGGAGTTGGATCAAAAGAATTCTGCATCTTACCATTAATATCATGCACCTGATCTAGAATATGAACAAAAGTTTACTGTGTATAAACGTATTTTTCATTAAAGATGTTTATCTTTAGAATAAAATCTATTTGGAAGAAGTAGTTATGTGAATGAATGTATACTCACACTTTGCCATATAGCATGTGAAATCTTCTTAAAATACTTTTTTTGTTCTTTTAACACATGTATTTTAAGCACGGATATTTATGTTCTCTGGAAGGCAGAATAATCTAAAAGCTCCTTTGACACTCTTGTTTCAGTGAAATACTATTGGATGAGATTAATCTATATTTTAAGTGAAATTTGGTAGCATTTGAAGTGTAGTATCTCCTATTCCCTTTTAAGGTTAGACCTTTTTCTACCCCATTATTCAAGCCAACAACAGGCATGCTTTATTTTAAAAGCTTGCATGAAATATGTAAGTAGGGGACAGCACAAAGTGTAATCCATTTCCTTCATTCTCTATGGCTCAAAATAACTTAATGGTGTCTCATGTTCTATACTGGTATCTCAAGATTATGAAATACTTCAGTCCTGACTACTTCATCTTAGAAAGCAACTGTGAGAGAACTTGAAGGGGAATTACTTTGTCCTTCCAGAGATGCAAAGACTTTCAACCCCTCAGATATTTTTCTAAAAATAAAACGGGATAGTACTTTAAACATGGAAAACTCACACGGTTTTGCAAAGAGGGATGAAATACAAAAATTTACAAAATTTACTACGCATGTACCTGAGACCCCCTGCGCTGCGCTGGGTCCGTGACTGAGAGGACGCGAGCGGAGCGGCCGGGCAGCGCCTGTGAGGCGCCCGCGCGCGCTCCGCCTGGCGGCAGCACCTAACCCAGCCCATTCCAGAACGTTCTGCCACAGCGTCCCTCTGCCGTCCCGGCCCTCACCGCCGCCTCCGACGGCTGTACCGGGCGGTGGTGAACGGCTGCCCGGTCTTTGTTACAGACACCGAGATTGTGTAAATATAACTTTGAAATGGAATTGACAGTATCCACGCAGTAAGCTGTGAATGGAAAAAAAAATCGGCCACAAACTGACAAGGTTCTCGCACTGACAGTGGTGTTTGAACTGCTGTGTAAGTCTGACTGCAGCATAATCAATAATATTACATCTAAGAAAAAGGAGATGGTGAAGTACAATTGGAATCTGGTAGGAAATTACAGGAAAATAGTGAAAGCAAAATGACTCAAATTCCTGTGCCTTTGGTTAAAGCTCCTCAGCTCTCCCTCAGCTGCCAACAGGGTCACCCTGCTTCTTAAAAGTATAAATGTTTACAAAACAATGATAGCTGTTTGTCAACAAATAAATAACTTCATTTTCACTTAAAGAGCAGTTAAATGAGTTTGCATTTCAGTATTAGCATATTATGTAGTTCAACAGAAATGTTTAAATTATTTCATGAGGTGCACATGTTGCCAAGGCTAGATTTTTACTGTGTATTAAATAATGATGTTCTTTTATTGTTTGTATCTAATGTTACACATTATTTTTTTTCTCTTTAAATTTAAGTTACTGCATTTAGGCATATGAATTCTAAGTTCTTAAAAAAATAAAGTAAAAATCCAACTGTCTCAGTGTTTGGCATGCAGTGAGACATTATAGGAATGTTTTCTGTTGCTGTTGAGCTAAAGAACACCAGAGAATTGTTACCTCTGTAATGCAATTTGAGCAAGAACAGATTAACCAGCTGTCAAACAACCAAAAATTTTACTGAGTGCGTTTCAGAAATAATTTGCGAATATGGCAATGTTTCAGGGCAGCTCTTTTTGTCGTGTGAATGAGGCTTGACCGTATCTCAGTTGTCTATTGCTTAGCTTTGTTAACAGCCAGAAAGTAGGGCTCTAGCTTCCCTCCTCTCTTACTAGAAATAACTTCAGAATATGATTTAAGCACATTTTTAAGATTGCACTTAGTTGGTTTGTTTTTTTTTTTAAATTGTTTTGAATGATAAAGAAGTTTTAATGTTTCTTTTATAAGAGCAGCAGGGGAAATTCCATTGTGTGGTGCAGCAGAAAAAGAGTATGATGTGATATACTTTACAGTTGGCGAAAGTGGTGAAAGTAAAACACTTGTGCATGGGGAACAGTTTAGAGGAGGTGCCTAAATTCATAGCAGGTGGTAGTAAATGTGGCTGAAGTCCATTTTTAGTCAGTTTATATTACATATAACATTTGTGAGGAGTCTCAGTTGCTAAGCGTTTTTGCAAATCATCACTGTCTGTTGCATTTCCTAAAAAGCTATCAACTAATTAATTCAGATAGTACCACTCTCATTTATTCTCATTAGAAATAACAAGACCTTCGGAGTCTAGTCGTGGTTGTGCCATCCCATTCTTTGAGGTGAAACTGATAGCACCTGTTAACAACTGAAACTGATGTTGTTATTTTAGGTGAAACTGGTAGCAGCTGTTTGACACTGCCAGCTAGATTTGTTTGCGTAAGGCATTGTGTGATGTTAACTGTTCAGGTTGAAATGTTATGTGTTAGGCATCTGCCTTAGAAGCCTGTTTTTTTTGTTTGGTTTTTTTTTTCACTTGAAAATGGCAACTGTGAAAACTGAAACTGATATAGGAAAAATGCTGTTTTGTCTCTAATAATATTTTTCATAGTCATTTTAGGAAATAGTCTTATTTCATATGCTTTGGAATACTAACCTGAAAGTCGGAGAGGTTGGGTTTTGTCACAATGCATCAAAGGATGTGACTTTGTCAAACGTTAGGCCTTTTGACTATTTGGGTTTTGTGCACATTTGCCAAAGTTTTGGTACAGTTTTGCGCCTGAATTAAAAAAAAAATCTTGCTAAAATCAGTGTGTTGCAGCCCAGGAATGCACAGAACATTCCTTGCACCTGTAGTTCTGAGTTAACACAGACTGGCTGCAGGTGGGTCTAAGGGCGGGATCTTAGAGCTCCCTTGGTTTCTTTAAATATCTTCCTTGCTTTACACCAGCAAATTTGGTGGAAGTCCATGTGAGTACAGATGGGACTGTATATCATATATGTGTACCGGTTATGTAGCCAGTACAATGGAATTTTGTCAAAAGAAGGTTGGAAAGCCAAACACATGTAGATTGTGCCCAAGTAAGGCAAAACGGAGCTCCACAGAGGATAATGGAACTTTTTTTTTTTCTCTATATGCAGCAGTATGCTCCAGGCATTCATGGATGCAGGACTTTACAGATATTTATTAAAAGAAATTGTCAAGTCTTCCACATCCTACCATTTGTCTTAATTTTGCAAGTAAGTATTTTGTATATGCCAATACTTATAGATTACTTTTTTGCTATCCCCATGCCTGATTTCTCGGCTTAAAAAGAACAACACCTATGTTAAAACTCAGTAGATACATATTTGTTTATTTATTTTAGAAATATTACCCTTTATGTATGTACGCATGCTGGGTGGAAGAAAAAACAATGTATCAAAATTACTCTTAGGAGCTAAGCTTTTTTTGTGCTTTGCTTTCTGTTCTGACATTGCCTATAATTGTTTTTTATGTTTCTAAAGCAATTGGAAAAGTTGGTAAATCTTAGCCACCTGTTTGAATATTTTGTAATAGTAAGGGTGAAACTCGGCCTAGCTGTGTTGGCTAGTGATGGACAATTACAAGATGCTGGAAAATCTCCCTTAGATTTTTTATTTTTTTTTTTAACCTGTGACAACAAATTGAATGAGTTAATTATGCCCTGTAGACGTTGGATGCTCTTACATACACAAATCAATTTGTTATAGTACTGCATCAGTAATTAGAAAATACTTGATTGTATACAGTCTTTATATAATTTTTAATGTCCATTTTATCAAATAGATGCTCCCATTATTCTGTATGAAAAATCAGTTTAAAACGCAGAAACTTTTTTGTTTTTTCTAGAATTAGGTATACAGGTTTCTTCTGATTTGTCAGAACAAGAAAAGCAATGAGCTGCACTTCTTGCAGAGTACTTCCCTGAGCAAAGCTGAAAGCAGTGGAGTTTGAGGAGTAAGCCCTGTTGAAATTTCATTGCTGCCAATGTGAATAGATAGATCATTGTCTTGGTTTTCCAGTATTAAAGCGATGCTGCTTTTTTGTGATGTGCATATTGCCTTGGAAGAAAGGAGATGACTTGTTATTTAAGTAGGTTAATAGGTCCCATGGTTTCCAAAGCTGAATTTGTTTCGGTTTGGGTGTTGAACTTGTAAAGGCTTACTTGTTTCAACAGCATAGCAGGCTAGACAGGTTTTCCCAATGGCACTGACATTTACTATAACTTGTACGTGTGTATCTATCTTACAACTTCAGTGTTCTGTTCACTAGAGCTCAGCTCTGCCAAATGAGCCCTCTAGGTTTGATTGGAAGGCTTGGGATATTGTGGATGTATGCTTGCTTGGCTGAAGGAAAAATCTAATGAGAGATGGAGAGGGGTGTGTGTGTGTGTATAGAAAACATATCTGAGAGCGTTTCTGCTTTATCTGGGAAAATGTGTTTTCCTTCAAAGCCCACATGAAAACTGTAACAGGTTGTTTCATATGCACAGACTGTTGACTAAGTGATCTTGTTCTCTCACAATGAATGGGATGCTAGGTTTTATTCTAAATTTTACAAACCATGCTCAAATTTGTATGGGTATGTACACAAAATTTTATGTGTGCTAAGCTTTTAAAAATGATAGTGAAAAATGCTCTGCCTTTTGTTTATTACATGCACTAGGTAGGCAGGCAGTGTATATGTAATGTGAGACAAAATTTATATTTAGACACATGTATGCAAATATACAAATTTATTATTGCTTGCAGATGTTTTCTTCTGTTGCTACTATCTATCTGATACATTGGTATCTGATATCTTTGCATTTTAGTGGTTATGAACCATTTCTTTCACATACAAAAAGTTCAGTAGACTTATTGTAGATGTTGTTGAAACAGTAATAATAATATCCTCTATGTGTACTTTCAGAAATAGAATCTTGGGGAATGATTTGTAAAAGTATTTGGGAGAGAAACTCAGATTGTGTCTACAAACTGTAAATTACTTCTGATGAGAGTTTTGATATAGATTCATTAATGTTCAGAGAAAATGCAATGTCAATATACAGAAAAGCTTTATTATGAAAACTTGGAATTTATGTCATTTCAGTAGTGGTGTAGTGATTTTTTTTCTTTTTACTCCTTTATACTCTGTTTGCTTTTAGAATCTTTACTATGTCCATGTTAAATTCCTTTAAAATAAGATTAAACCTTCCATTTTCTCTTTGATAATGTTTTAGGGTAGTGTTTGGGTTGAGCAATTACTTTAAAAGATAAGAAATAAAGCAGTGTCCAGAAGTGCTTCTCCTACATTATGGATTTAAGGTAATGCCCTTAATACCATGCTTTAACTTTTGATCAGCCTCAAACTGGTCAGGCAGTTGGACTAGATGATCATTGTAGGTACCTTCCAACTGAAATACTCTATTCAACTCACCAGACATCATGTTTTACTTATTTTTACTATTATTACAGAGGACTAAGCATGCTGCATAACTTGAACAATTGACTAATCAGCAACAACGTGAACATTTGACTTATTGCAGAAAAATGTGTTTGGTCATTACAATAGTTACTCTGGTGCTTGTTGCAGTTTTATCCCATTAACAAACTGTGGATGTTTCTCTGAGCAGAGCTACTTTCAGGTTCTAAAATGAAACTGGACACTTCTCCGTTGCTGGCCAAGCAAGGAAAACCAGAATAAATTAAGAAAATAATGAGTCCTTTATTTTTCTGAAAACAAAGCAATTTTTTTTTTACTGTTCCATAAAGAAGAGTGTCATGATTGATTTCAAGATAAAACAGGTCAGGTCTTTGACTGGTGTATTTGGGAGCAATTACTTGAGAGCTCAGAGGTCAAGTGAAAAGGGGTTTAGAGCTTAAAGAAGGAAGTTGTGCAATGGCCAGAGTTGTGAAACACTGCCCTGCTGTGAATTTGTAAAACTTGCCAGAGCCTGGTTCCATACATCCGTTTGTTAAGGATCTCTAACAGTGCTGTCACGTTTTCAACTCTCCTTCTGTTCCGTCCCTATCAGCATCATACTCAGAAAGCTATGAAGCAGGTTTAGATCTAAGTCTCCAGATTTCTTGTCAGCCTGTCTGGAAAGCAGCAAAGGTTGAGGGAGCATTTAAAATAATCCATCTCTGGATGACAGGCAAATAAAGAAGAGATTGAATGAGTAGAGAAAGGTGTAGATTAAAGGAGAACAGTAATATGGTACTTGGAAAGAGGAGGGGAAAGGATAGACAGGATAAGAAAGCAAGCAAGGAGGGAATAAAAGCAAAACAAAAAAGAGTATGTCAGATTTAAGAATGGAAAATGCTGCAGGAGGACAGAAAACATTACAAGGGGAATGTACAGAAATGTACGTTAGAAAAAGAAGTGTTCCAGTTTTCCTTGTATCTCCCTGCTGAACGAATGAAAATGATGCAGCGTTTTTCTACACACAAAAAAGCTGTATCTTCTGCAGCTCTGTTCTATCCCCAACCTTCTCTTTTGAATGAGTGCTGGGAAGTAAAGAGAATGTAGAAAGGAGGAGGGCATTACTTCTCTAATGAGGGAGAAAATGGGTTTTGGAAATCCTTACTTCTACCTCACCTTCATGTGTCAAACTTCGTATTTCTGCTGTTCTCCAAGGAGCTTTCATGGAGTTTTGCTTCTGTATCATTAATGTTCTGGGTTTTAATTCTAAAAGTTGAATAGTGGAGATTGGAAAATGAGGTGATAGGAATAGTATCTTAGTGTGTGTGTGTTTAGTCTTACTATTCTTTAATTATTTCTGAAAATACAGAGCGGTGGTTATAAAAGTATTGATGTTAGTGATCCTTGTTAATATGGGATATATGTTTGTCATATACTTGGAGTTATGCACTTTCTAAAAGTCTAAGTTTGGAATCAGATCGGAGAGTATATTTTCAGTGGTGCTGTAAGTCTCAAACAAGTCACTTCTTATTTTTTAGATCTCTTACAATTTTGAGAAAGGTGATTTCTTTGTAGTGTAGTTTGCAGTTTTTGTAAAGTATTTTGAAATTCTAAGATAAAAGAATAATACTGGGGAATTTTGATTTTTCTTTCCCCTCTAGCAGGAATCCATACATTCACCTCGCTAATTCCCTGGAAAGTTAACCTGAAAATACTTACCTGCAAATTTAACCTGCATGTTAAAAGAAATGTCTGCACTGTGACAGAGTTAATATTTTCCAGTAAATTACTTAACATTACTAGGAGCAAGCAAAGGCACTATTATACAAGCCACAACACAAATACAAAAGCTTCAAAAGATAATGACAGCTATTTGTCTTTTTGTGATGTTAATGCATAACATGTGATGGGGGCCAGATAAACAAGACCAAGTATCAGTGCTGTGCATCACATTCTTCACACAAGAATTAAAAAAACCCAAGCACAGAAGATGGAAAGATCAACTCTGAAGATCATGTCAACTATACGTATTACAAAGATCTCATCACAAACCTTTCCTAAGCAGTAATCTGACATCTCCTGATTAAATTACTACTGAGTATTGGAGATATTCAGGCATCTCTAAGATACTTTGGTTTGTATTCTTTACATATGTCAGAATTCATTACTTGAAAAAAAAAAAAAAGTTTGCCTCTTTCTGCTGGCAGCTTTATGATTTTGAGATTTACTTGCTAACCTTATTTTTCAACGTGGTTGCTCAGAGAACTTAAAATCAAACCTGTGTATTTTCAGTTTGTTGGGTTTTTTTAAATATGTTAAAAATGTGCAGTTTTTCAAATCGTTATGACAGGTTTCTTGTGGCATAGCTTGGATGTGCTTCTTTAAAAACACAGATATGTATTTTATGTATGAAAACACTTGCTTATGAAATGGCATGCTGGGATGTACTTGGATTTGAAAGTCTGTCCCAGCACAAATTTTCTTCTCTGAAGAGGCATTGACAAGAAAAGGAATAGTTTTATATTTGGTTAAGAAATGAAAATATTATCATCCAAGAACCAGTATTACACATTTTGGTTTAGAGTGTATAAAGGATGTTTTCTTTTCTTTCATAGTTTGAAAAATTAAAATCCCTTGGAATATTTTAAAACATTAACTGTGGTTAAGGGATTAAATGAAGCAAAATGGTTTGCTGTATGTTGAATCAATCAGAATTAAAGTTCACTTATAAGTGACAGGGTTTCTATGCACAGCAACTTTCTTTTAATACCTCTGGTGTAAATTACTCTTCTTTTTAATATGTCATGTTACCTGTGTTTAATGAAGTAATTTAGGTATTCTGGGTGGGTTATTTGTGAATTTAAATTCTAAATAAGATGAATATTGCAGTTCAGGAGTAGAATGTAGTACGGCTAGCTTTCCCAAGATGAGCTAGGTGGCAGAATTGACTAAGAAAGTGGTGCTTAGTTATTCCATAAGCTCTGAATGCCAGTTTGTTCACTGAATCATGTAAAGTGCAGTCCATTTTAACTTTATACCTTACAAAAGGAATTATCTGTTTATATCAAATACATTTTGTAATATTTTATGCAGAATACCTTAAAGCAGGTGTATGCTAATTTCTAAAAAGCTACAGGCTCTCAGTGAGCTGGGAAAATGCATCTTGTTTTGCAAATCCAATATGGTTATTTAACAGTTCTAGTGATACAATTATTTTTCATGTGTATTACACAATGCAAGGTCTACAGAAGGATCCTGCTGATAGCGGATTTCCCTGAGGTTCTCTGCTCTGCCAGCCCAAGTTTGCCTGCTTTATACGCTCAATTTTTATAAGGACAAAGGTGAAGAGTGGATAGAAAACAAACATGACAGATGTTTGTCATTACTGTTTAGTGTTCTACTGGACAGTTCTTGGATACTAAGATGGAGAGCATCACGTGAAAACAGAGTAAGAACAGGTTTTTAACATAAGTATTGTTGAGTCAGTGGCTTTAAATACAAGTATATAGCTATTAAATACAGAGTAGTGGTTTACTTGTAGTTTTGAACGTTGGTGAAGGAAGGTATGTTTCCCATGAAGCATTCCTGTTGGCAATTATTACACTTTAATCTAGGAAAAGCATCACATCATAACTCCTTTCAGGTCCATCTTTTTCAAATAGGCTAAAGAGGACTCTGGTTTTATTACATTGGTGGAAAATTAGTCAAAAACATACTCTAGCTTCTTTTTTGGGTTGGGGGTGGTGGTGGTTTTTGGGTTTTTTGTTTGTTTGTTTTGGTTGGTTGGTTTTTTTGGCTTACCTCCAATATTTTTATCTTACTCTGATGTAGTAACACAGCTCTGAAGGCACAGAGAGACAATATTGTCTGGAGAACTGAGTATGCATAGCTGGGAATCAGGAACTCCAGGATTTTTTTACCTCTTGGTTTAATTGTTTCATTTTATTGCATTTGTTGAGTCAGTCAAGTTCTAACTCATTTTTCTGTACACAAAGTTAATGATAATAGGTGGTGATGATGGTAAGTTGTGATAATAGTCATTGTTATCGTACTGGTTCATAAGTCTTTTTGTAAGACCCTGTTCTATGAAGGACTGTTTTAGCACACAGATTACCTGATGTAGTCTATGTATGTATGATTCTGTACATCAAACGTGTGGTGCGATTCTGGAATATGAGTTTCAGTCCATGATAGCAAACAGGATAAAAAAGAAATAAATACAATAGTTAAAAGAAAATTATAGAAGATGGTAGACTGGGACGTATATTGTTCTTCATCCAGAAGGCCTAGAAGGATGTACCAGGTGGAGTGACTGGGCATGGATTACTAAGCCAAATAGCCTTTGAATGAAATCTGTATGAGAAAGCAGCCTTTTTGTCAACCTCTCTTCTTAAAGGACTTATTTAAAAATAGTCTAACTCTGCATAAGCATGAAGGTTTTTATTTGTCTACTCTTACGGAATCAGTACTTACCTAGTACAGAGATTACAGGGTGCTTCCATTCTGAATTCCAGAATTTAAGGTGCCTGATGTGTCTTTGCATTCATTTGCAAATATATGTTCTGTCACTGAATTAATACAGGATGTTTAATGGAATTGGTTTTCCAATAGAAGAGAAACAATATTGAATTTATTAATCTGAGAGTTATTCCAAGAAAGAATAGTGCTTTATACAAATGGCCTACTAGGAAGCAGTTCTTATCCAGCTCACTTTGGGTATAATCTCCATTAGTCAATATGTGCTTTCACGATTAAATTTGCAGTTGTACTGCATTTCGTCCCTGCTTTAAAAGTACTGGTGTGTTTCTGTTCTTTCTGTTCTGTACAGTATAGTTGTTGAACACAGAGCTTCATTCTCTATGATCATGACCCAGTTATGTTGAGTTTACTAACTTGGTTAATAGGACTATAAATAATAATTCATAGTTGTCTTTTGGAGTTAGCAGTGGTAGCCCATTATAATTTTCCTTGGCAGCACATATGGTGGGTGATAAACTAACAAATAAAAGTGCCACAAGGAGCATAGGTCAGCTTTTATTTTTTTTACAACTGTTTCTTTCATCTGATACATAATTAATGTGCAAGGTTGAAAATTGTTTTGTCCGTGATTTCAACTTCTGCTGATGTATTCTGAGCTGTAAATACTGTGTGAAAACAATGATTCCCTCACTTAATCAGCTGCATTTGTTCAATGACCATTGTAAAAAAACAGCAGATGAGGTTGTCAGAACACTTTTTAAAGAATTTTTGTATTCACTCTTTGAGTCTTACTACTAGTTCTTTTAACTGAGTTTAAAAGTACTGTAAATTCCACAGCAGATCTTCTAGCCAAGCAAATGCATTAACTTTTTTTTTTTCTTTCTTTGCTGTTCAGAAGTTCATGCTCTTTAGTTGGCTTTTTAGTCCTATCTTGACAAAGGATGAGATGGATCTTGCATTCTTCTGCTTGTAAGCTAGCTTTTCCAGTGTCTGCCTGCTTTAGTAGAAGCAGCTGTAGCTCTTCTTCTGGTTTGAGAACTTCAGTGGAACTCCAGGTTGACCTTGGACAAAGATGAGAAAAGGGGCATCCGTTTTGTATGTCCCACTTCTTCTCTTTCCTGTCATGGAAAGAAATCTTTGTAGTGATATTGCTTCATATTAAAGTGATAAAACTTCCCCCCCCCCAACCTTCATCTTGTAAACGTGATAGTTTATGGTGCCTCAAGTGAAAATAGTTGACAGAGTACATCCCAGATTGCATTTCTTGAGTTTCAGCCTTTCATCTTAATCAGGAGATACCTGTATTATAATCAGCATGTTAATGCTAGTTTTCTGAGGCTGCTCATCTATCACTTCTATCCTCTTCCATAATTAAGTAAATTCACATTTCTTGAGTCAAACTTCCCACGTATGAACCCTTCTACTGTGTAGTTTCAAAATTCTGGCAGTACAAAGACAGCCATGTGTGTATGTAACCACCATATCTAAGAGAAAGCTTCAGCTTCACTATAAATACTCATCACATATTTGGTACAATGTAGGGAGTCTTAATGAACAAATTCTGCCAGGCTCTAACCTACTGCTTGCTGTTTTCTCAATTACACCTGCCTGGATTTAGGTGACTCGTTGCAAGACAGATTCCATAATTTTTCAGCAAAATTTCTTCTGAGAGAGGAAGTGCATTTCCAGGTTTACAAGGAGAGGTTCTTACCTTTAAATCTTTCTCTTTTCTCCTTTTGTTTCCAGCTTATTTGTCCTCTTTAATTTTGATGTCTGGGTGTAGGACCTTCTGTTTGGAAGCTTTCATCCAGCTGAATAGATACTACTGCTTAGAAAAATCCCCATTTCCTAATGGAAATGGATATTTCCTAATGGCTATTCAGTGTGAATAGCCATTCAGGATACTTAGTGAGCAGGTATCTGTAGTGATGCAACAGGTTTAGAAAGTCATTACAGTACTTCTCTTTTTTCTTTTTTTCTTTTTTTTTTTTTTTCCTATGAGTAATTAGAGAATATACGCTGGATTGCAGTGAGAGAGCTAAGCATGAAGATTGCCATTATTGACTGCCATTTACTTATCTGATAGAAAAGAAATTCCCCCCGATTTGTCACCACAGGGGAACATTTTCATTGTATGATTTAGATTACTGGAATTCTAATTCCAAAATTGAAATCTTAAATAAATGGGTTAAATATTCTCACTGGCTTAAAGGTGTTAAAGGTTTTTTCTTTTGTAATCATGCTTTGAAATGCATCATTCTTGAACACTGTAGCCCAAAGAAGCTTGCTTAAGAAAATAATCAGCGTGTCTTATGAAGAAGAGTAGTGGATGTTCAATACCTAGATTTTATCAAGGCTTTTAACGTGTTCTACCCTAGTATTCTTACAGCCATATTGGTGAGATATGGATTGGATAAATGGATGGATGGTAAGTCAGCTGAAAAACTGGCTTGACTGCTGGATGTAAAGGGCTGTGATCAGTGGTTCAGAATTCACATCGTGGTTCATTAGTGATCATGTGCCTCTGGGTTTGATACAAGGGGCAATACTATTTAATAATAACATGTAGAGTGAGGTGAAGTGCACTGTCAGGAAGTTAGTGATACCAAACTGGAGGAAGCAGTATGTGTAGTGGAAGACAGGGTTGCTCTTTGGAGGGACTTTGATAAGTTGTAAAAGTGGGTTCAAAGAATCATAAAATGGTTGTGGTTGGAAGGGACCTCCGGAGGTCACCTGGTCCAACACCACTGCTCCAGCAGGAACACCTAGAGGCAGTTCCCCAGGACCATCCGTGTCCAGATGGCTTTCAAATATCTCCGTGGATGGAGACTGGACAATCTCCCTGGGCAACCTGTGCTGGTGCTCAGTCACCCTCACAGTGAAAACATGTTTCCTGATGTTCAGGTGGAACCTTCATGTCTCCTTGTCTTGTCTATGTTTCTCTTGTATTGGGTATATTAATATTACTAAATGTTAACAATGTAATTTCCACCCCCACCCCCCTTCGATTTCTTTAGAGTACATTGGGTATTTTAGAAGAGAGGATTCTTCAGTGAGTACTTCATCTTCAAAACTGGTTAGCTGTAGAATTGTGGGTCAAGCTGGGTTTTTTTTACTTACGTTCCCCTCTTTGACACAGAGCCAGGTTTTTCACAGTTAATAGTCCATTTATGTTCAAATCACACATATGTATGATTGCTCTGTCCATTTTATAGAAGCCAACACAGATGCCTAAGGAAATGATCTAAGTTGTTGATGGAGAAGAGAGTTGGATCTAAGTGACCTGAGGTGTAGGACTGTGCTGTTAGTCATGCAAACTTGTTACAAGTAATCTGTAAATAGTAAAGTTCATGGAGACAAAGCACTATAAAGGAAAAAATGTTCATATTAGAATGGTAGGATTTCTATACTTCATCAGCAATAGCAATTTCCCTTTCTGGGGAAAAAAAAATAAAAAGAACCTGATGTTCTTTTTAGTTTTCAGAGAACCTGAAATATTTATTTTATTATTATTTAAGTGTGACTATGTTAATAAAGAAAGGCAACTTCATAGAATTATGACAAATTTAAAAATCAGTTTTGTTTCCTTTGGCAATGCAATACTTGGTTGATAAATTACTTGATTCGTTATGTTGTTCAAATGCTTGTGGACACAACGTTAACATAAGGAAAACTAAACGGAAAGCAATTTTGTGCAGCTTTTTTTTACTATACCCTTGAGCATTTTCTAAGTTTGTGTTTAATCACAGAATCTTGGCCATGATATTTCTGACAGGTAATTTCCTTAATGCAGTTGACAGAGATGGATTACATGGAAGCCTATTGGATCCAATGCTTTTGTGTGCAAGTGATAAGACTAGATTAGGGTTATCTTGCTCAGAGTGCCTGGAAAGATATAGCCACCTAATAATTCCCCTGGTAATATGGATAGTTTTGTGGGAGCAGAAATTCATGGCTAGATACTGGCCTGAAAAAGTATTACCAGATTTTATTGCACCTTGAAAACATCTGGGGTGATGTGTGTTTTTCTGTTACGTGATATCAAAATTATATGTCAGAGAAAGACAAATGTGTTAAATGTTTGGCAGATTGGAAAAGCGATAAGGCAAGAGGCAGGCATGTATCTTAGAAATATTAATGCCACTTTAAAGTAAAATTATTTTTGGCATAACCATGAATATTATTCTTATTTTGCAGAGAAATAAGAAAAGAAGTAGCATTTAGCTTATTTAGCTATTGCAAAGGTTCATCTAAGAAAATTGCTGTTGTCTTCATGCCTTATTAAAAGACCCTAAACCTGAATGTTCGTAACGAAGATGGTTTTTGAAAGAAAATTTGATTAAAAATAGCAAAGTCTGAATAAATTTTAGATTTCTATAGTATTCTTTTGCAGTCAAAACTTTTTGAACACTTGAGTAGAAAGTGTATATAAAATCTTGGGTGAAATAATTGAAAGCCATCAATGTATAGCTTATTTTTATTTACTCGTAGCAATCATTCATTTCAGCTGAAACAGGATTTTTTCAGTGATCTCCAAGGTCATGACAGTTTTGTAACTTTTTCAAACTTCAACTAGACAAAATTAATTTGATGGTCTAGGAGCTAACAATATTGCAGTCAAAGCATCTGTTAGTGGTCTCTCATTTGGAAATAGACTTATTGGAAAGATGAAGATTGGATAAAAGTGTGGGTAGTGTTCATAAAACATAAACTCCTGACACTCCCTCTGTAATCCGTAAAGAAGAGCGATGCGCCTTTAGGAGGCAATTCAGAGTAAGAGTCTAATTTAGATGGTCTGAATCATGTCCTGCGGGATCATCTTTGTATCTCGACCGATTACCGAGAGCGCTAAAATGAGCAGCTTCCCTAAGCTGAAGTTAGCCTTTGTGAATATTTTCTGGAATAGTGGGTTGCATAGATTCAAGATACAGATTGGTTTTCCTGGTTTTACAGCTTTCTAGGCAATACAGTCCTGCTGCAGTCTATATAAAATGTTCAGAGGCTTTTTGGTGGGGACTTGGAGGGAGGGATATACATACTGTATTTCTTGGCATCGTGGCTCTTAGCTTCTTTCTAACTAGTGGTGTAAAAACTGTTGTCATACGTTATTTCTGGAAAACACAGCAAGTGGAAAAGACCATCCCTAGACAGCAGTTAGAAAGAAAGAAAAGAAAGAAAACAAACCCCAGACCACTGGAGAATATTTGGGTTTGGTGTTGGGGGGTAGCTTTGTGTCCTTTGTGTCGTGAAAGATTCTTCACCTTACATCTTGGCCCATAAAATATATTACCTGTCTTTTCCTGGTTTTATTTCCAAAGGGGAGGGGAAAAAAAAAAAGGCATTTTATACAGAGACTGTGTCATGAAAAAGGATCATGTAGGTATTTAATATATGCTGTGATGAGTAATTTTGGTCATGGTACATCAGAAAGCTACTTTCCCCCACCTTCTTTCTAATAAGAATTTTAATCCATTGATGACAAAACCTCTAAAGTATTTCCTTGCTGCATTGTAATACACTGTGACGAATTATGTCTCAGGAGTTGTAAAATTTTCTCATAGCTTGTAATACCTCATTTAATGAATTGATCACACTGAAATGTAAAGATGAAGCAGCATTTATTTTGTATGTTATATTGCATATAATTTTTAGACTTGACATTTATAGCCATGGAAGCTGTTATTTTACATATCATTTTCAAACCATATCAGCCTTAAACACATTTAAATTTAATAAGCAAGTAGATTAGATTTGCTTTTAAGCTAGGCATATCATTATAGTTTGTGTTCCCTTCAGTAGGGCACATGCTTACTATTAAATGCAGTATTTAGATGTCTTTTAAAACCTAAAAAAATAAAAGAGGATGTATTTACAAACATAATTGAATATAGAGCTGTTTTCAGGGACAGTGCCCCAGCCATGATTTTGGTAGGATATAGACAGTGAAGTAGTTTTTGGGTTTTATTAAAAATTGCCCTGTTTTGAGGAAATATTGATGTAGGAGCTATATGCGTTTCAGTTATGAAATACTGAATCTGTCATAGTAACATATGGCCTGATCATCATCTCCTGCAGGAAAAAATCCATGGGAGGGGAGAGCTTATTTGGAAACTCTGCATGATTTACCAGGCAGATTTTCTGATGCCTCATCTTTCTCATCAGAAAGAATTTGTAGCTGCCAAGGAGATGGATTCTTACAGCCTTCTAACTCTTTAAATACCTTACCATCCATAAAAAAATATGTTGTTGGTAGTGTGAAAAAAGGCAGCCCTTCTTTCTTTGATCCTGGCTTCTTTCACCACTGAAGAACCTTTACAGAACATCACATAGAGAACCTCTGTTGTCATTGTGTTCTGTTTGTGACTCCTACCTCAGAATCTTGATGGATGTAGAAGCCGCTGAGAGAAACCTAATGAAAATCTGAACTTTATAAAATCCTGGTGGACTTTTCTCTGGAGATTACATTGCTTTTCCTAGTGTATCTGCTAAAAGACAATTCCAGCATTGTACATGTTACTGTGGCACAAAATTAGGATGCAAATAAGAGGCTTTTCACCATAACTCAGTCAGAGGGAAGAATGCTTTTTCTTCATATTTTTTCATTCTTTTTTAAAGATCAGTCTGGAAATATGGTACTGAGTTTTCTAGACTTCATGAAAGTATTTTTCACTTTTTGTCAAAATAAGGCTGATGACTGATTTGCAAAGTCCTTTCACTAAAGTGGAAAACTTAAGCAGAAGACCTTGTCTTAGAATCTATCTTTAAGAATGTAATTTTAAAATTACATTTTGAGGGGTTTGGTGGTGGGGGGTGGTGGTGTTATTATTTCCCTCCCCCCTTTTGTCTTTAAATACTTTGTTTCACATTGCGTTCATGTTCATAGATTAGTTCTTTGGGTAGTATGTAGCTTTTGGCTTTCTGGTCTATCTGCATTCAGAGGCCTAGTCAGCAAATTAGTAGACCTGGCAGATCTTTCCAAACCCAAACCTCTTTTTATATATTTCTCTGTGGAATTGCTTTGTCTATGAGCCATGCAAGACAATGTTTAATGAACTGGAGTACACCAGACAAGCTGAAACATACAATCTGGTTCAAGCAAGTTGCTGTGTAGTAGCTTCATATAAAACCAACCCAAACCCTCCTTCTGTTCTTTGTACAATTGGTTAATGAAAGGAGAGTCAGATGGATTGCACCAATAGTAAAAGAAAAAGTGAGACAGACCAAAGATTCATGCATGTTGCTTAATTCTTAACATGCAATGTGGCATGCTTTTGGCCTAAGTCAAACGGTGGTACCTCTCAAGCCCTGTCATGCTTCTAGAGATGGCAGAGCACAGCAGCTCTTTTGAACAGGCAGACAGAATGTAGCTACCGGTTCTGGTGAGGTAGTGGTTTGTTTACAGGGATATGGGCTGTAGTGCCCATTCTGGTTTGTTGCATAGCCATGAAGACCACCTTTCATGGTGGGACGATGGTACAAAATAGGCAGAATCCTTATAACCTACAGAATGATGTCTCCTGTCTTGGCTGTTCCTCTTATTTTACTACGCTTCGGTGTATTTTGTGCCCCGTCCATGAAGTTGGTAAAAGGGTTAAAGGAACTATCACTGATAGAACTTGAGTGTGTGGGGCAAAGGAGGGGAAAATGTGGTTCTTAAATTAAACCATCTCCTTAAGTTAACTGTTACTTACTATTTATTTAATGCTCTTGCATATAAACATATGGCTATCCACATTGTAAAAACTAAGCTATAACAAAAGCAGACTTCACAGCCACGTTAGAAGATGGACGAGGTGACTGCAGAAGGCTAAGGATTAGTTAGCTGATAAGCTTTCAAGGAAGTACAAGACATAGCAATCAGCAGGGTAACACAGAAAAGGCATCAGAAGAATTAGTTCTTTGCCATGGAGTTTATGAGGGTGTTATTTAAAAATCAGGTACATAAATACTGTTCATACTAACACATATAAATCACCATGAATTTCATTCTGTGCATTTCACTAGATTATGTGATCTTTGAACTTTTGTTGATATTTTTTTTAGTATAGAAGATTGGCAATGTACGGTATCAGCAAAATATGTCACGTAGTCATGAGGCGTAACTGAAGAATTGAATGATTTGTATCATGTCTTGCTCACAAGGATAATTAAATGGAATGGCATTTAAATTGATGGAACTACAGGGGTGACCACTGGCTAAAGAACTGTTTCCCGTTTTTTTTTTTTCCAGTGAAATGACCATCAATATTTTGTTAATTTCTTCCCCTTTTAAGTGTGTGTTTTAATATGCTTATTTTCCCTAGTACTTTCAGCAGGAATAACTTATTTACAGGAACTAGAAAATAATTCTATAACAAATCACTTAAATAAGAAATAATATATCTGTGAAATCTAACATGTGATGTCTTTCATTTAAATACAACTTTTTCATTCTTTTATTCAAAGAAAATGTTCTGCACAATGAAATCACACTTGATAACATCAAAAAGTAGTAAAACAAAAACCAAACAAAACCAACAAACACCCAAACAACTCATTCCTGGAGATTTGTAGCAATGCATCTTTAAGTTTACCCCAGCATTGACAGGGCCATTTAAAAAGATAATAGCTTAATTCAGACATCAATGATCATGATTTCCTTCAATATGGTAATAAATATACCAAAGTACCCTTTTATCTTTAATAATTCAGGATTCATTGAGCATTTAAAGGTTCTCCTGTCATTTAAGGAATCTGATAGCAATTTGTTAAAAACAATATGAGACGTCAACAATAGATAAAAAAATTGTGCAATGTCAAAGGGATGCTATTTCAGAATGGAAGTTGGTGCTTTCTACAGCACGTGCATAAAGGTTTAAAGATTTTCACCTTACTTGCTTACCTTCCTGAAAACTGTAACCATTAGGATGACTTCCTGTAAATTATTTGGAGGACATCCCCATAAATCAGTTGTTATAAGAAATCCCTCAACCTACCCCTTGAAATTATGTATAAGAAGTCTAGCAAAGGAAGCTTTTAGAAAAGTAATATATTGCTATGCTTTCTCCCCGCCCCCCAAATCAAATCAGAATAACTGTTTCTGAACACTAAAAGTACTTCTCAGATTATATTTATAATTTGTAACACCATGATTTTCTAAAAGGTATGCAGTTGTGTTTGTCGTACAGTTAACAGAGTTGATAATGATTGTAAGCTAATTATAACATTTACATGTTGTTACTCAGTTTCCCCTTAAATGCGAAGGACAGCCTATAATTCATTAAAATTGGAACTTTTTTTTGTTATTTTTGCCCAGAAGGATACAGTTTTTAAGCTGAACATTATTTTCTTAGTCAAAACACTCTCAAGCAAGTTACTCCATTACAGATTATTGTATTACTTGTGAGTATATTCACATATGTTTATAGAGCAATTTGGATACGAACTATGAGAGCAAAGTAATCTGAGAGCAGAATCTGAATTGAGATTTCACACTTTGAAAAAAACCCAAATACATGTCTGAAATGGAATGAATTAAATATGCATATTCAGTAATTATGATGTTAATTAAAACTAGTTAGAGATTACACAGTGGGCTTGCTTTTGGAACTCCAAAAATCCAGATCCAGTTGCTGACTGGTAAATAGTGTAACGTGTGCCTGCAAAGCCAAACAGCATTGATGGAAGCAGCAGGTCAATGCACAGTATTTTCTGGATTTCTTAGGCCTTAGCTTCAGTTTGAGGGGCTTGGTTAGAAATATTCTCAGACTTCTAAGATTCCTGTCTGTGAAGAATAATTTTTTGTAGTAGGTGAGCAGAGAGCTAAGCGTTGGATCAGAGTTATGCATTGCACTACTCTAAGTTGCTGTTGGTTGTCATGGTAACATTTTTAAATGGTGGTGTCTGTGTCTTGACATCAGAACATTTGCTGTTAAGTGAAGATTTTTCTGAGATTGTAATGGAGTGTTTTAAGTGAGTGGACCTCTTGTATTCAGTAAAATACTGAGTAGGTTGTAGTAAATATTAATTTGTCCTTCCTTTAAGATAATACACCACGCTATGTATATACAGTTCTGTGCTAATATAATGGAAGAGAGTTAATCCATTCTTAAGAGTCAAACTTGCCAAAAATAAATTTGCTAATAATACTTTGATAGTAATTGTTGAAGTCATTTCACTGTATCTTTTCAAATTACTGTGTGGCAGGTTAAATTTGCTTCAGCTTTTTTATGCATTTAGTGAAGTAATGATTTTAGTGCTCATTTGTATTTAAAGCTCAACTTAAACATCTTTACACTGGGGCTTTCTTGTTTTGAGTGACTGAAAATAAATACATTTACAATAGCTTATATTTTTGGGGGGAGGGGCAGTGGTAGAAATGGCTTAACTAAAATGCTGGGAATGGAACATCTCTCTGTCAATCATATGTTAACATACTTTGTTACTGACCATACGGTATTTGAGGTGAAGCAATGTGAATGCCCTCTTATCCCTCTCTTAGATAAGCTTTCAAAGGTGATCTCCAAATCATGTCTGCCACAGAGCAAGGATTTGCTGAGAGTGCCCACTTCTTTTCCCATATGCTTTTCAATAACTGAATTCCAAGGCTCCTGACAGAAAGGAAATGTCTTAGAAAACTCTCAGTAGTACACTTCAATACAACAGAGTACATTGAGTGAAAAGCAAAAACTGTTTTTGCAAGTCAGGATTTATAAACTTTAATAATACACTTATTGGGAAGAAATGAAAATTCAGTTTAGAGTGTTTGGAGAAATCATCTTGACGGGTAATACTAATTCATTTCTTCTTGCTATTGCACTGCTTCATTGATAGTTCACACGGTTTGATGGCCTTTTGGAGCCAATTTAGCCCTGTGTGGCTCATCATAATCTCATCCTTCATCCCTGTGATTTCAGAGGCTTTATGGAAATACTATGCAGATGTGTATGTGCTTTAGTACAGCTGATAACAGTGTCTTAGATGACCCCATCAATCTTAATGACATTTTCTACTAATCAGCAAGAGGCTTACAATTTCTTTTTCTTTTTAGCTTCTCCATTACCTTTTCCTCTTTATCTATCCATCCATCTATCTATTAAAAGAAAATAAAATGGTGCTTTAACCTTGCCATGCTAAACTCAATCTTCTACATACAGTATTTTTTAACTGTGTGCAGTTTTGCTTCTTCATGGTCACTCAGCTGTTTTTCTCATAGTTACTCTTTGCTGATTTAATTGCTTTGTCCCTACTGTTTCCCTACACAATGTTAATAAATGAGGGGTTGCCCTGAGGCTACCTCATAGATCTAAAAGTTGCAAGACACTCAGAGAAACTTACTTAAAACCAAACCTTTCAACATCACCTTGTTGAAGTTAGATGGAGGATCCTCAGGAAACAAATATTTAACATAAGAAAAATAAAAAAAAAATGTATACATGCAGGGAAATACAGAATTTGTCTTAAGCTGTGATTGGAGTGTAATAATTAATGACTGCTTTTTTTTTTTTTTACACCATTAACAATATCAATTTGGAATTTTGCAACAATGATTGTCTTTCCCAACTTGAGCAATTGTACTTTGCATTTTTCTTGCATTAACTTTATTTTATTTCAAAAGGACACTGCAATGCATACTTTTATTGAGCAATAAGAGTTAATCTTTTCGATGAAGCATTAAGATTTATTTTTGTTGCTGCACTTAAAAAAAAATGTCATTTATGGAGTAGCACTGTGAGTTTTAGAAAGCAATTTTCATTCTATCCAAGTGAGCCATGGACTCACTATGTATTGGAATTTTGCCCAGAGTGGGAAGATGGTATTTTTAACTGTATCATCAAGAGTGGCCATGAAACGCTATGTGAAGTTAGAATACAAGGAACAGAATAATAATAGAACCCTACATTTCCATACGTAGCATGTGAAAATATATCAACAAGGGTACGTTCAGCTGCTTTTGAGAGACATTTTACTTTTTAATGTCTTAAAAACCCATAAGGAGTACAACTCTTGATTTAGCCCAAAGCTCCATACATAACAGTTGAAGATATAAGAAAAAAATCAGTTTTTACTGTAACAATTGAGGATCTTGGGGGGTGGGGGGGAGAACAAGACAAAGTATCAGAAACATTAATCTACAGATACAATGTATAAAAACTGTTCCTTAGAGGAAAAAAAAATCCAGAAATTTTAATCTCGTTTGATGTGATTATTTCTAATCTTGCCTGACTGTTATCTGAATACAAAATCATTTGCTCTGTCCTGTGTGAAAGTTGGCCAGTCAGCTTCAGTGGTGGCATGGAAGCCTCCTTACATTCAGCTGTGTGTGAACACTTTCTCGTAGCATTGTGCTGTAGTTTTTGTTTTCCTACCTTCCTTGCATCTTATGTTGCTGCTATGTTCTGGTGCTGCGTACCAGCTTGCCTATACATTCTCTTGGAGTTCTTTGTGGGTTCAATCTTCCTTCATGAAACTAGTCTCTAATTACTCAAGGTATAGTTTGGACGCATCTGGCGTTAAATAAAGGATTAGTTCAGTTCTTTGGAAGTGTAGATGCCATTCTGTTAAATCACAAGCATTTCTTTCACCTGACTTAGTGAGGGTAAAGGTTTGCCCTTCTTTTTTGACTTAGGATATATATTTCAGTTGAATTTTTTTTTATTTTTTTTTTAAATCCATGTCATGGTATATACTTGGCCAAACATACCTACTATTGACAGCTAAGCAGGGCTAATGCAGTTAGCTCATTACTGTTTCTTCATTGAGAAAAACATGAAACAACTATTCTGGGGTAGAAATGAGCTTAATGAGATAGGCACAGTCCCCCATCCTCCAAGTCTAATTTTGAAGTAGACTGTGAAAGATGTGTATAACTGTTTTTTGCAGTTCCTTCTCTTCATTCTGACGGGCGGGCTTACTAGATCAAATATAGCACTATGCTAGTCTGCTTTCTATTTTGGATCTCTTTTGGAGTGTGGCACAGTGAGCTTAGATCTGCCTTTAAGAGTCAGTGTAGAGGTATTTCAGTAGAAAGATTCTGCTTTGGAAGGTCCAATAAGCAAGTGTGGTCTTCCTTCTTCAGAAATATAGCTTAGATAAGTCTATTGTACATGGCTATAAAACATGTTTTAAAAAAAATAAAAGCCATACTCCAAGAATAGCTGTAAATAGCCTTCTGTCAAAGTGGATGAATGTTTTGGGAACAATTTTACAAAATGCTGTTTTAGGAGTACTACTAAGTATTTTCATTATTGACATGAATGATGCGATACAGAATATCTTTGGAAAATTCCCTGAGAATGTCAGTCTGAAAGGACCTGCAAGCATACCTTTAGAAAGCTTAGAAAGAGCAGATTAAAAGGTCTACACTTAAAAATATTCCGCTGTGAAAATATAAATACATAATGACTCTGTAAGTCATTTGCAGTACAGTGATTTTAGCTTCTAGTAAATCAGAAACTGAACATATTAAAGATATCATGCTATTGCAAAGAAAGGCATACACATGCCATTCTTTTTATATAAAAAACGGAATAAGCATATGAAACCGTACTCTTGAAAAATTTGACATTTGTAAAGCTTCAGCTGCAAGGCAATGTGCTGGGAACAACACTTCAAGAAGTGGCTTAATCAGTGCATGTACTGAGGAGAGCAATATGAAGCATCAGAACTCTGGAAAATGTGACCTACAGGGAAAAGCCGGGGAAGACAAGCCTGAGTAAGGACTTGATAATCATAGAATCATAGAATGGTTTGGGTTGGAAGGGACCTCAAAGATAATCTAGCTCCAACCCCCATGCTGCGGGCAAGGACACCCTCCACTAGCCCAGGTTGCCCAAAGCCTCATCCAACCTGGCCTTAAACACTTTCAGGGATGGGGCCTCCACAACCTCTCTGGGCAACCTGTTCCAGTGCCTCACCACTCTCACAGGGAAGAATTTCTTTCTAATGTAATAGTCCTCACATACATAAAAAGCAGCTGCAAATAGGAAAGTAATAAACTTGTTCTCTGTAGTCACTTGCAGTAGGCTTACTTTGCTGCCTAAGTTTAGGATCAGCAGCAGGAGAAACTTTCTAATTGAAGAGCAGTTGAAAACTGAACAAAGTTGCTTAGAAAGGCGGTGAAATCTCTAGTGCTGAAAGTTTACAGAAACAGTTTAGACAAAAGTTGTAGGTACAGCTCATCCTGGGAGCTGGGGTAGAGAAAGGCGTTGAGGAAGTCAGAGGGGCAACCAAATGGTCTGGCTATTTCAGTTGTATTTCTCTATTATTTGCTTACCTAGCTCACACACATTGAACACGCTGATTTTTAAGTGTTCCTGAGAAAGCGTTCTCCTTGTGCTTGATAACCTTGTTTTATTTTGTCTATTGCTAACACATTTTGGAATAACTTGAAGTGATCTCTTTCCAAATATAGTAGCAATTATTTGCTTTATTACACACATTGCTTTCAATTTAGAAACTAAAAGGTAAAATATTATTTAGAGGTCTGGGTATTTAATACAGTATATTAATTTATTAATAACAGTTGAAGCAAGAAGATGTAAGAGGTCTTGGAATCAGAATCCCAACTTGGAAGCAGTGTGTCATAGGCATGAACTGCTTAGTCCCTAGGGCACACTTGCAGACGGTCTTTATTCATTTAGCACTTCCTGTTGGCTCGTTCCCAACATCCAGAGCACTTTGTTCTCTTTCCCTCCAAGTTGGAAATAAAATTTTATGATCATATTTGAGGAGGGGATGTGGCACAGTACAAATAGGCACAACTTAGTGCTCATATGTCCAAATCCACGGTATTGCTCTAGGCTTTTAGACCTGCAGGGGCTTAACACACAGTGCCAGATGCATCCCAGTTATGTGCCATTGAACACATCATTTGGAAGGAAGACAGGAGTGGATGTAAGAAAAGAGAGAGAGGGGTCATCTGTCCAAATTAAAATGTGTAATCTTAGTGCAGTAATTCAAATGCACTGGAAGTAATATTCTTTTCACAATGCTGATGTCCATGTAGCATTTTTCTTTCACATGTATTTAACAGAATATATATCAATGTTTAAACCTTTTTATATCTCTATAGGAAGGAAAATTGCTTAGGCATGTTGTACATGAATGACATTAATCTGAATGACTATATGTGCAATACTGATGCTTTGCTTTCTCTCAGCCTTGGTGACTGGATAGATCTGCAGCTCTGTGCTAACTTTGATTCCAGCCCGCTGCTTGCTAACACAGTGAATATGAAGTAACTTTGAATTCTTTCCAGTCTGTACTGTACCACAGCTAATACTAACTCCAACTCTATTCTAGGACTGAGAAGTGTAGTGTTTGTGTACCTACTGCCCACAGTCCAGTGTTGGACTGTGGAATTGGGTTAGTATGTGCAACATTTTTTTTGTCACTGATGAAGATACAGACATAATACCACAGGCTGAAGTTTTTAGATGATAAAAAGAGCAGAGAAGGGGAAATACTGGAGAACTGAGTCATAGCAAACTGAATGGCTTGATAAACTGGCTGCAAGTAATTTGTTTTAAAAATTATGATTTAAAATCATATATGTAGCCAAAAAAGAATATAGCCCACCAGTGTGGACTTGGAATATGAGTTCTGTGTAATGTGGTCCAGAGGGGATAATGCAATTTTTGAATGTGTGAACAACTGACAACTTAGAGTTGTTTTATTCAGACTTCTTGACTTCTGTTGGGTAGTGTCTCCATATGTGAAAGTTCAAGAAGAATGTTTATGAATTGCAAAGTTCGAGAAACTCCATGAAAATGACTAGTAGGTTGGGAAATGCATTTGGTAGTGAAAGATGTAGAGACATCATATGCTTTAAAGAAAATAAAGCTATTAGATTGACTTGGCCAGAGTTGATAAGTAGTGATTTGTGCTCACTTGTTACATGCTTAACCAAAAACATAACTGTGAAAACAGAGGTTTCTTTAGTTGAGCCAACAGAAGTGTAATAACAGCCAATAACCAGAAGTCAAAACTAGACAAATTAAGGTTACATTATTTTGGCACCGAGAGAAATTAAGCATTGATGCAACTTTCTGGAGTCTTACTTTTGCCTTTCTGAGAATTTTGGAGGGTTTTTTTCCCTATTTTGAACAAGAGTTGATTCAGAAATATCTTATATTTTGTTTTATATGTGAAATCAAAGGAACGTTTTGGTCTTACAAACTCTGGAGTACACTGTTGTGGACATTTAGTGTAATTATATGTCATTTGAAAAAAATTAATAAGGCTGATGGTATGTAGGAATAGGTAAGCTGTATTGAGTTTTACACACACACACCTTTTTCTTGTTTTGGAGGTTTTTGTTTGGTTAAAGTTAGGATAGAACATAAGGAAACAAAGTCTAACCTTGTAGAATTGAAAAGTGTAGAAATGCAGTAACTGCATGAGAATACTTTATGTGCCAGCTGCTGAACATGAAGCATTCTTCACTGAAGTATAAAATCTGACAGGGAAGTGTAGCTGCTGACAAAGAACATTTTATCTGTGTGACAGACAAAAAATTATCCATATGGAAGAGAAAAAATTATCCATCAGCTACCTTTGGTATATAAGCTTTCAGTTTTGATGAATTCTGGCTAAAATGACCATAAATCTATTTTTTTAAAGAGTTTCCTTTCGCTCTCTCACACATGCTTTCCATTAGGTATGCAGTTCTTCTAAAACTTCCATGTAGTATTTTTTACAGTTTCTAATTGATATCAACATAGTCAAATTTCCAGAAAATTGTACAGCCCCATTTCTTAATTCAGAGTCAGTATTCGATACAGAAATAACAAATAAGAACTGTGCAGGAAATTCAAGATGAATACCTAACACTGTAATATACACTCTCGATGTGTCAGCTGCTTCTAGGGAGAAATAGGAGAAAGTGCCTCACTTTAAGACATATTTTCAAAACTTGCTCCTAAAATGATATTGCTGCAGCCAGCTACCACAATTCTATAGAAGAAATGCAGTTAGGGTGCAATTTTTTTTCAGAGTATTTCTTTTATTCCTAAGTCTTGTTTCCGTTACAGAATAGTAGATGTGGCTGTTCAGTTGTGTTCTTATAGTCCAAGTTTAATTTCTGTGTGTCTTTGCTAAACCACTTCCTGATGAAAATAAAGAGTAATAATATAGAAAATGTCTCATGCTGCATCCTTGCCATAGCTTTTCCAAACTGACTGGAAGCAAGAAATAGCAAGAGTTGAATAAACATAAATTTTCAGGATAGGTTTTATGGCAGCAAGAGCAAAGAAACATGGTGTTTATAAATGACTTTGGAACTTATAAAGAACAACCAGACAGGAAGGGAAGAAATAATGCCTGGAGACAAGGTTATTGGGAACAGAGGAGAACATAGACCTGCCCAGCAGTGAAGCATCTGTCAAATAATGGGAGGGATACAAGTAGACATGGAGCACTGAGCAGGAGTCTAAGAATGGTGCTTTGAGGTTAGATGAGGAAAAAGAGGATCCTGAGAGGACTGACTTGAAGAATTGAAGCCTGAGAATGGGAGAAGTCAGCTAAAACTTGATGGAAGAGGAGAAAGGGGAGCAAAAGATTAAGAGAAGCTGAGTGAGAAGACAATGACAGTAAGAAGTTAGTGATGCTAGGGGAATGCCATTACAAGAAGGAAAGATGGAGAGGGCGAATATGTAAAGAAGGAGAAAATGGAGAGTGAGAAAACGTAAGTACAAGAAGACCTAATCTGTTAGTTCTGCTAGGCTACAGTATTTCATTCATGCAAGCAAACATAGGTTTTTGTTTCAGGTTTCATAGCATTTCTGAGGAGACTTGAGTATGGAAAGAGGTACATAAAGAAATTTATTTACTAAAAGTATGAATATATTATGGTTTGTGAGTGTCCTGTTAGTCCAGCTGTTGGGTTGTGTAAATGCATGGGAAGATGCAGTCTGTGTACTAGCAAACTTCTACGCTAAGAGAAATAACATGCTAATATAATAGATATTGGGAAAGTAGAAGACGACAGTAGAAACAAAACTGGCAAAAAAAAAAAAAAGAGAGATGTTCTAAGGCTCAACAGGATGTCGGGATTCAGAGTTAACAGGCAAGATACATCTTCCACACCTGTCTCACTGGATGGTAGGTCTTCTGACAAGCAGTTAGCTTTTTTTTCATTGGTGGCAAGAGCATTTGACAGGGAATAGGCATATTTGTTACAGTTTTGTGAACTTTCCATGAGGTGTATGCTCCCCTAGAGTGAATGTCCCTCTCACCCCGTCCTTGTTATTGCCCTGGCTAGAATCATTGAAGGATGAATGCTTTCAACGTACAGATAAATTTCTTTTGTTGTTGTTTTAGGTTTGAAGCCTACTGTAGGAATTGTTTTTCAATATATTTTTTTCTATTTTTTTTTTATTACTTGGTCTCACTGCAAAGAACTAGTTTAAGGATATCCTACATAATTTACGGGGAGAGAAATATAGAAGGAAAGGGGCTAGATCATAGATTGGAATGTAAATTCAGTTGTTTGTGGGGGTTTTGTTGGGGTTTTTTTGTTTGTTTGGTTGGTTTTTTTAATACTTCAAATACAGATATTAGCAGTGTGAATCATTTTCTCAGTCAGAGAGATCTGGGGTGAGAAACAAGCACCTGTGTCTGTGATGTTTGTATGTAGCATTTACAGCCTCAGTAGCAGCTCGAAAGCTTCTCTAGTTGTGATTTCCAAGACTCTATGATGTAATTCCAAGGATATAAGATGGGAACTTCTTAAATATATTTCATTTATAGTTTGTAATGCTTTGCATCAGGGAATTGTGCTTAGCATTTCAGAATTTCCAGAAAAAAGTGGGTCATAATATACTTTATTTGTTACTTAGGTCTCCAGGCAGTCTCCATAGTGTAGTTAAATTCTTTGTGCTGTGTCTGAAGTCACTGAGATCTGCGATGATTTTTTTTTTTTTTTTTTTTAAAGTAAAAAAAGGAGGGAGACAAGCTAGGTGTCCCTCTTTTACCAACCCTTGTAGTTAGTAAACAGAAACAGGCTGAAGGCATGCAGAAGAATTTCATGTGGACAGTGTCTGGTTTTGTTGTGGTAGTGGTAGTTTTGTCTTTAGACAAAACCCCAGTGTTTAGTGAGCTATCACGCAGTGAGGGATTTCTATACACTTGTTGGGATGAGATCAGTAAATTATCTGGAAATGATCTTGGGAGCAAAACCATTTCAGGTGGATGAGAGGTCTTTCTCTCATTCTTTGTGTCCTGTGAAGTTATAGTGTTTCCAGATCCATTATCTGTGCATTACATGGAGATTTATTTACATTCAACAGTAAAGTTGATCTTGTTTATTTCAGTAAGCATTTGCTTTAGATGGTATCTGAAAGAGATAAGGAGGAAAAAAAAGCTGCTTTTTAAAATAAATATTATACTCTAACCATTGCTAGCCTTCATTATCCACTTTTTATAAACTGGAGTTTGCTGGCTTTTTGTCAGCCTCATTGCAAAGCTTTGTTAATACACCGCCATGAAAATGAAAGTTTCATACACATTGACATAATTAATGAAGAGGCAGGCAGCATGCTCTACCAATTAACACCACAGGGAAAAGTAAAATTGGCTTCCTTTTTGCATGTTGTGCCAAAGTTAAGAACTGTAACACACAGCAAATAAATAGAGATCCTTTTAATGAGCTGCAAGATCGAGCTGAATAACTCTGAAAGGATGTTGTGTAAACACTGCCAACTATTTAGAGTGTTAAGAATAATTGATGAGCTTAGTTGAAAGTTGGTTGTTTTTTGTGGATTTTTTTTGGGGGGGAGGGGGCGGACATGGGACGGGGAGCCTGTCAAAGAATGGAAATAGTGCTTGTTAATAATTTTTTTCAGTGCGGCTATTAGACTTGTTAAAGAATATAACAAGCGCCTTAGAACAACTATGAAAAACCCTCCAGTTTACTGCTTGCTACTTGACAACAAGTTTGTCAGAATTCATTTTTTCAACTGAATATTTCTGTACTTAGTATTTACTTGTAATGAAAACTTGCCTAATTGTTCTCTGATGCTGGTTCTCAATAGCCCAGCCATCTGGCAACATAAGACATCACTCAACCTTGATTTTTTTCCAACTGTCCCAGAAGTCCTAATATTAACAGTAACGGGGAAGCAAATGGGTGAAGTTTCTCTGTGATTTATGCGAAGCATTCTGCTTATCTTGAGACATATGTGTAGAAAATTCAGAGCAGTTCAAGTTAAACCTCTTTTAAAAAAATATTTTCATTAAACAGAATTGTCCTAAAAACCTTGTTAGTAAGATTGAAAGTTTTCAAAAGATACAAAAATCCAAACCTGTAATGGGTGTTTAGTGGGGAAAAAATTAATGGACATTGGAAGTTAGGCGGCCTGATTCAGAGCCTGCATCATTTAGTTAATAATGGGTCAGTGTGTATATGTAATAACAGAAATGTAATTTTGACTGTTTAGTACCACTAGCTAACGTAATCTTTTTTTAAGCATAGCATCTCCTTCACTTTCTGTCTATTCTAAATAACATGAATTTTGACAATAATCAATTTATACAATTCTATTTTAGTCCAAGTATTGTATTAGGTCAGATACACCTTATCACTTTGTGTTGTATACAAGCAACTCACTAAGATTGGTGATGTATAAGCATCTGTGCCTTGGCATCTTACATAAATGTTAAAATATGTCAAAATTATAGTTAGGGAAGCAAAACATGGTAAAGCTAAAAGTAATAATTATCAGCCTATAAAAGATTATGCTAGACTTTTGCTAAACAATTGACCATCTAAATGGTCATGTCTGCTGTTAATCTCCACAACAGAGAATTACACGTCCCTTCACTTGGTACGCTAAAAGTGATACCAGAAGCATCCAATAACTGTACATATAAGACTATTGATATGCAAACACAACCAGAGACTATTTATTTTGATTGTGGGGATGTCCTTCTACTATATATTAAGAAACATGTATTGCTTACATTAGAAGTTAGTTAATTTCTATTTCCAAAAAGAAGATTGAAAGACATAATAAATGTCACAGTATTGTGGGACTCAAAAATAACTTCCAAAATTTATTTGTTTAGAAAATAAGAATGGTAATGAAAAAAATATTATTCCCCTCCACATGAAGAGTTCTCACTAAATCTTGAGTGTTCAGCTGCTGGAAGACTGAATTTCTGCTACCTAATAATTTGTCTAGCAAGGAAGATGCATTTCTGAATGTTGGTTTTCTTTCAGTAATTTTTATTTATCTTTCATTTCCTTATTAAGTAGTCAGTTTTATTTCAAACTTACAATCATTTTTTTTCATTTTCCATTTTTTTACTGCTTCAGCTCCACATCTCTTTGTTTTCATCTTTAGCTTCTCACAGACCTACCTACCTCTAGCCAATCATGTATTTTCCTTACATACCTTTATATCGTCTAACCTTTTTCTAACCTAGATTTTAACTTAGCCTCCCATGAATTAGTAAAATGTCTTGTCCTCTGCCCTCTAAATTTTAGTTACTTTATGTTTCTCCCCTTTAACAATTGTCCTGCTTATGTCCTTCAAAGCATTTAATGGACTCTGTTCTGTCCTTAGTGATGGGCCAAGTCTCTGTGTGGTGGTGTTCAAGACTTCCTGGCTGTTCTCAGTTAATCTGATGGCTGTCATCCTTTTTTCCTCAGCCAGCTGGCTGTAACTCTGTCTCCACTCTGGCTGTTGCTACCACTAGCATACCAGTGTCTCTTCTTTCCCAAGTGTCTGAATATGCTGATTCCTCTCTTTCTTCCTTTCTGCCAGTGTTTCAGTGGACCTACTGCCTTCTTCTGAAGCCCACTAGAATAACTTCTAGGTCTATAAACCACAGTGGCAACCACTGAGTTTCAGCAGGGGCGATGAGTGTGGATGTAGTAGCCTTCTAAAAGCAGATCTTCTGAAAGCAGATGCTTTATTGGCTTACTTTTGTGTGAATTCTATGTATAATTGTATCTTTGACTTCTGCTTCAGAAAACCATTCACTGGCTTTAATGCTTCATTTTTCCATATTTGTAAAGAGACAGTATATTACTTCATTTAATTTGTTTGTCTTCAAGTTGTACGAAGTTCCTTTGTTGAAACTGGCCAAGGATAAAATATAATTGATGACTCATTAACTGTTGCCACTAAAGCTTAAAGTACAATGAGCATGTTGAAGCCTGATGATCATAATTTCTGGGATAGAAAACTGGAATAATGCAGAGGTCGTTAATTCTGAAATCCTCCATGCATTCACATCTTGTATATAGCAAGTATATTTCTGGCCACCCAAATGTCCGATAGGTAGAAACAGAGAAGGTACTGAGACAAAAGGTGACAAGAATAACGAGAAAATAAAGCAGCTTCTGTTGGATGAAAGCTTAAATAGATTAGGATTCTTGACTTTGGAATAATGACAGCTAAGTGAAAAGAGAGGCCTATACAATCAGCAATGCTTCAAAGATGATGGAATGTTTTCACAGTACAAGAATTAGTACTTAGTGATATTGTCAGTCAACAAGTTCAATATTAGCAAAGCACTTTTTTTCACATAGACCATAATTGCAAAACCTACAATTTATCTGGGCTCAGACAGGATGGATCAAGTAGTGGCTGGTGTATGCAGGGATGTGTATACAAGTTCTAACTCAGGAGGCTCAGAAGCCACTGACTGCTGGATTATATTTTGCGGACAAGTGCTGTGCTCCATATAGCATTTCTTATGTTCATTCTCTGTTTGCTACTACAATTCTGAACTAGATGAGCTTTTTCTCTTAGGCAATATGGCAATTCTTAAGTATTTTTAATACATATGAACTAGATGATGTTGTTACAATACTGTCATAATCAATAAGGGCTAATTAAACAATTGTAAAATTCAAAATCCAATGAAAGAACATCTTTGGGTACTTTACATTTGTATGCCATGAATTAAGTTTCTACAAATAAATATGAGGTACTTAGGGTAGACAGGTTAGAGCTTATTAATTACCTAGCTTTGTACATGTAAGCAATATATATGCCAGCTCCAATCACTAATAAATCCATCAGCTTTGAGGGTTTTCCTGTTCATTTCTACTGAACTGTTAGTGTATGTGACAGGCCATGGTTCTGTCAGAATGAATTCTCCTCCTTGAAAAGCTGGCAGCACAGGGAAGTGACAACTTAATGGAAGCTAAAGCACTCTAATGGCAGTGCCTGGTGAAAACCGGGGAAAGTCATCCATAGCATTTGCCCTGGCTTTTGAAAATGTCTCTTTGCATTTCTGGTTGCGTGCAAGATATTGGAGCTTTACTGGA
The DNA here is from genome assembly GCA_013400195.1 of Aramus guarauna. NCBI lineage: Eukaryota > Metazoa > Chordata > Aves > Gruiformes > Aramidae > Aramus > Aramus guarauna. The sequence continues at coordinate 2,471,488 of VXBL01004712.1, read as the reverse complement.
GTCACATTTACAGGTATTATTAAATGAAATACAATTCAGTAAAACACTTGTTTGTTGATAGACTTTATTCCACTGAGGTCAGCCTGTCTAACGTTGTGATCATATTGCATGTGCTCCAAAGTACTGCAGTATTACTCATTTTAAGTTCCTTAATTTTAGGTGTCACGTAAACCCATTTCAAAGACATAAAATGTCTAGAAATGTAAACATTTTACCCTACTGCTCACATTAGTGCATAAATATTATTTAGATATGTATGGAGTATGTGTTTAATCAAGTAGATGAAAACTTAATGCATTTAATTTAAGTATACTTGTTTGCAGGTGAGTAATATATAGATTATTTCTAGTGCCTTTTGTTAGTACTGTGACTTAAAAGTTGTATTGAGCCAATGGATAATATTATTATACCAAGATTAATTTACATTGTTTTAATCTATTTTTAGATGACATTGGTGTATGCTAACATATTTATTTATAAATAAATAAAAAGCTAGTTATTTGCATGCATTACACTTATGAACTGTGTTATAAATACCCAGTGAGTACATTTAAATATTTTAATTTTAATTACATTTTAGTATTTTAATAACTTTTTATATGTTAAACAGTGGATATTCCATTTAGATTATTGCCTTCTTACAAGGGTAACATTCAAATAATTACCTTGTTTCTGGTTTTCTTGGTGTGATGGAGGCTTTTGGCCAAAACCAGAATAGCGACAGCTTTCAGTAGAATAGTATTTCTTAATCTTTTAATAAAATAGCATGTATGTTTTTACACATGTTGTAACTAGCAAGGTAGATTTTTTAAAAGAAAGTGATGCATATTAATGTCATTACTAAGAGTTAGTAAACTTAATCAGTTCTATACCGTTTATCCAAGTTCATAGAAAGAGAACAGGAGAGAGCAGACCAAAGAGGACTTCAGAATTAAAAGAGAGAAAGCCAAGTGACTGGCTTAAATTAAAAGCAAGCAACCAACCAAAACCCAAAACAAAACAGTCATATCTTTTCTATATGTATTTACATGATGATTTTCTTTACAATTGGGACTGTCACACTGTTTAGCATGTGACAATTATTTTTGTGAAGAAAAGGTGAATGATATAAGCAGACGCTATGTCTTTAATGTTGTTCTTAACACCAATCTGTTTCATTTCCTCCTTCCCCTCTTTTCATCTGTCTTAGGAGACATACATTGACCTTACAAAGCTCTGCATTCCATATTGAATGACAGGATATCTGGGTTTGCTGCGCAATCTTAACTACTTACGGAATGCCCTAAAAATTAATTTCTAAAACTTTTTAAAAATTGCTTACATATTGTTTCTGAAGTATACCTTCAACAGCTCTGTGGGTACAGAAGATAGCTGAGTTATCATTCCTTCATTTGTAAGCATCAGAATCCAAAGGTCAGGTTGCTGATAAAGGCATTTCTTGTAGCTGTATTGTGGATAATTATATTAAATTATTTGCTTTTATCTTATCTAAGTTCATGCTTCACAATGCAATTGGAGCTATGCACTTCAGAATCCAGTGCTACAGTTTGTAGTTCTGAAGCAAGGAAAAATATGTAGGAATTGTCACGTGATATTTTGTGTCTTAGTTCATACAGAAACATTTACAAATGGTGACATATTTAGAGGACAGGCTTGCTTGATTCACAGTTGTCTCTGGGATTGTAGGATATAGGATCCATCGATGTAACTAACCAAGTCTAAAGGCAAGAAAAGACAAATGTGGCATTGAAAGAATTTCAGAATTGAAAAAGGTCAATGGAACAAGAAGAGAGAGGGATAGCAGTACATAAAGGAGAAAAAAATGGGGAATTACAGAAGTCTACAATATAGACAGATACTGAGAATGGAAATCAAGAAAGATAGATGCCTTATAGGGATAAGGTGCCACAAGTGGATCCTGCTGTCATAAAATGCCTTAAACTGCACCAAGTGCATATAAATCAAATACATTTTCTTCATTCCATTTAAAAGGCTAGATACTTCAAACATTCCTCCTTTTAAAAGAATAATTACTGTCTTTCTATAAGGTGACATACCCTATCTGCGTTGCCTTCTCTAATGCTTCATCTCAGATGAATAAACAAAGTTGTTTATTTTCTAATAATCTTGCTGATATTCTTTTTATCTTGAATGGTCTTTCAAAATCTCTCCGGGGGTTGCCTTTTTCTTTCATTAGGAGATAAATTGAAAATAGGGACATTTGCTTCCTTGACTTTTTCCTGTTTATTAATAAAAAAGGTACAAAGTCATATTTTGATGAAAACAAGAGGAATCAAAAATTATCAAACGATAATTTCTCTGTTCACAGATAGTAGCTTCTTCTAGGTAACCCTCAGCCTTCTCTTTACCTTTTCCCAGGGATAAAATTTCTAAAATGGACTTTCTTTTTGGTGTTTTCTTCTCTCATTCCTCTCACAGGTTGTCTGTGATTATTGCCTTCCCCCCCTGCCCCTGCTACCACACCATAACAAAACAGTTCTAGCAGAAACCCTTTGCTTACCTTCATTTTTAGTAGCGACAACTGCCTGTGTTTGGATTCTGGCTACTCTTGCTTTGCGTCTATTTCCATTAAGGAGTTTTGATATTTTTAAGGATTTTCTTGAGTTAAGTGTGAAGCTATGGCTTCTATTAACTATTGACCAGATAGTTGATAATAACTGATATTAATGTATTTTTGCTATGAAATGCTTTTAAAAATTGCTCATTCTTACTTACATATTCTCATGGAGTAAGTCCCACTAAGTATACTTCAGGTAGGGAGGCTGCACTTCTCTGTATATTCAGTGACTGTGGTTTTTATATAAGACATTACTTTTCATTTTCTTATCAGAAATGTTCTCTGTTAGAAACTGTTTCCTTAACACACAGAATCAGTAAGAGTTCACACAGTCTTCACTTAAATTGGAATTTTCAAGCCTGTTATACTTTGTAGTGCAGCTGTCTATTGCCAGTTCTTGCATGTTTAATCTTTAATGGGGACCACAGGATCTGCATAATGCACAATGTTTGACAGTTTTGCATTTATTGTTTTCAAACATTAAAGAACATCGTCAAGGTTGATGGTCCAAAGTTGAAACAATCTTTTAGAAAAAAAAATTGCTGTCATTAAAGAAAGTCTTCTATTTAACTAAATAACGATCAACTTGAACAGGACAGCATTACGTTTTTCGTGTGGTGGTGTGACATCACCAACCCTGCTGCATCTTCCCCCGCAAAGGGCTGGAAGTTACTGGGTTTCAGTTGTAAGAGTGCAGGTGCACTAGTGGCCTTTTATCTTATCTGACATGCTTTCTTCTTAGGAGAAAGCAAGGGACTGGAAGAGAGACTTGTCTGTTTCAAGCACATCATTTCACACAGAACATGATTGTCATGCACCAGGCCCCAAAACAGAGCTGATGACAGAGAAGGACAATGTTATGATCTCACCTGCTAGCAGTTGCAGTGAGTTTGTTACACTTATACTGATGACAGGTCAGCTTATGTAAGAAAGAGTTGGTCTAATAAAATAGTACCATCTAGTTTTAAACACACTGACCTCTTTTTTCAAGAGGTGTTGGAGACTGGAGTAATTTCATAGCAGAGGAGACGTTTTGACAGCTTCTTGTGCTTTGAAATGATCATGTCCTCAATACTAAGTGAGATATTATCATCATTGATAAATTATTGAGCACAAATTTTTCTTCAGGTAAGAATTTCATTTTCCAGTATGATGGATGTCTCCCATCTTACTCTGAGTGCACCTAGCTCCTTTAAGAGCCAGAGGTTCAAAAGCTGGTTTTTACCACTCTTATTTTCAGTTGCTTGAAATATTCAGTTTCGTTCTCCTTTTAAGTACTTCTTTTGACTGAATTGGTAGTATTAGAGAAAATATAACTTTCTTTTCCCCTAAACTTAATCAGACTTAATTGTGAATTTACAGAATTATGTACACACACATATACATTTTTCTTTGTATATGTGCATGTTTTTTTCCTTTTTAAGCTAATGGTCTATTTACTGTATTGATGAGCTTTATGCTGTCAGCTGAAGATTGTTGCATTTTAATGATATTTTATTTTAATTTCTTCTAACTGACTAAAGGCAGCAAACCATGATCTTCTCTATTTCCCTTTTCAGAAAGGTACTGATTGATGTAAAGGGTTTTTTTCATACATGCATATATATGCACATATCTGCAAATTACTCTCCAAATCAATGTCCAAATTAATTGTCAATTTGACATTTTGTAAATTGACAAAATTTGTGTTCTGTGAAAGAGTACCAAGTTCACATGCACACAAAAATTGGAATATTTGTCTGCATGCTATGATTCCAGTGAAAATACAATTTTCCTTTTCATACCTGCAGCTGTTCACCTCATACCTATGTTGTCCTACCTTTAAGAAGAAGCTTGCTTTCAATCGCGCGCTATGAATACTGTGTCTCATGCATGGAGTATTTTGGCACATGTAGGAGAGACTTTTAATTTGGGCAAAATATATAATATATCATACATGTCTGCTAAGTTGTAAGAGTTTTAGATCACTTTCTTCAGAAAAATCTGGACTCTGGAGAGGTATTGTTTTGTTGGAAGTGGGACAATAGTGAAGTGTGCACAATAATTATTTAGTTCATCTCTGGGCTACTTTTTAGGTGTTGTGAAGGAAAAAAGCAAGAGGAAATATAGTTGCAGTCAGAGGTCAATGTAAAGAAGTCCAGGTAAATCAAAATTATTCTACACTGTAAATAATTTACTCTTCTCCCTTTGCTGTGTGTCCCTCACCCCAGTTTTGGTTTTCCCCTACCACTAACCTTTTCATACCTTGTCCACTTACTTCTCATGCTGTTAATCCAAGGTAACCCAATGTAGTTTAGCATGTATAAATACCAGGCCTAATTACTTAGGCTGGAAAAGTCTGATGGAAATTTACACTGTTGTACAGCTTCTTCCTTGCCTTCAAAATTGTGAAAGGCAGATAAAACATTGGATGTCTCATGGTGAGGTTTGTATAGGGTCTGTAAGAATTGCTGTAACAATCACAAAGGAGATGTGATCTCAACCGAACTTGCAGACGTAATCAGGAGACTGTTTGGACAGGAACCTACCAGTGTCAATAATATGCCTCATTCTGTTTACATGAAACAAATTTGGAATTTACACAGAAAACTAATGGAGTCTCTGGTGTCTTGCAGATTTCCTTGGCTTTATCTCCTATGTATAATTAATGTAACCAAGTGAGTGAATGAGCACTTTTCTGTAGGACTCAATGGGCAAGTATGTTTGGAAAATGAATGAACTACTAAGATTAATTGCAAGGCTACTTGCCTGACTATCCTGTTGAGAGACTCAGAAGGAGATGCCAAGCCTTTTATATCCAAAAGATTTCTTTATTAAAAGTTGTTCATAATCTAAATAACATTAGATATCTGATTGGACTGAAGATATTGCTTTATTGTGACTGTACTAGTCTGAACAATTGAAAGCTATCAATTACTGTAAGAGAATAATTCATATGATTATTGATCTTAATCTACTCAGCTTGTTAGTATTCTGTGTAATGATGGCCAATTCCAATAATAAATAGAAAAATGTATTTTTTAAAATGTATATTGGTTGACTAGTCAGCAGAACGATTTAAATGAAAGTTTTGTGTGAACTACGTTTTGGGTAAAAAAACCCAAAAATCTCTCACATGGGAACATGATATATTTAAGGGCTTTTGGTTTTGCTTTGCATTTTTCTAGTCACTTTAAAGATTGTGTATCTTTTTAGTCTAGATTCTTATTTCTACTTATTTTAGCAAAGTGCTGCTTATCAATATTTTGCTAGTATTTTAAAATTGATTTCCTGAAGGGAAGAAATAATATCATAGAATCATAGAATACCAGGTTGGGAGGGACCTCCAAGGATCAAATATGATGTTTAGGGGTATTTTTTCCTGTCTAAGTTTTAGGAATATTTTGAATCTATTGGTTAAGTCTGTCTGCAGACCTCTACTGCTGTTTTGACGGCCACTAAAGTAACATCTGACAATATAGACCTAAATGTGAAGCCAGTCTTATGAATGGTAGATAGGAATGAGGAAGTGCAAGAAGGAAAATCTTGAGTACTCAAAGGGAAGAACTTGCCACACATACTGTGTTCAAGTTCAGACAGAGGTTTTTTTTCTTTACTATTTTAGCATGAAATCAATGGGGAATGCATAATTTTTTAGATGTGTCTGAGATTGCACAGCAAATGGTCACCAATAAGATTCTCAGCTGCTACACAATCTGGCATAGCTCCTTTCTGCTCCACAGCTCCCAATTGCATTCAGCCCATTGTTGATGTGATGCTACTTTTTGGCTCCGTGCCCATCTATTTTAGGAATTACTGTCATATAAACTGATATTTCTAAACTAGAAACCATGTTGTTGTGAGATAAACCCATTGGAATTAGCTCTTGTGATGTGTTAAAGCAGTTCATTGACTTGTTACTTTAAAATATAAATGTTCCATCAATGTTTCCTGCAAGATATATAGAGGGATACTATGATTTTTTGAACACAAGGGATTATAATGAAATATAATAAAATTTTGAAAATGCTTGCTTTCTGTCATTGTAACGGTACTTTCAGAGTTTTAGTTCTTTTTTTTAAAGATCACAAAAGAAAACAGTGTCCTTGAATAAATTATTTGTATTAGTAAGTTTTGGCAGGCATAATTTTCTAAGTGTAAAATATACAAAGAAGTGGTTTGCCTTATCCAAATTATCCATTAGCATAACAGGACTATCCTAAATTACATCATCACATATGTCAGCTAAAGTACAAAGATTTCAGGAGGATGATGAGCAGCTTTATTTTTACAAAAATTGAATAGAATCAAAGGTCACTTAAAAGAAATGTGGCATCCAGGAGCAGACAACATCCTATCATCAACTTAACCCATTAACAAACCCAGAGGCAATGGCAAAGAAGCCAACACAAATGTCAGCGGAGTGTGCCAAAGAGCCAGATGCCATCACTGGAAAATGACTTCCACAGCTTGGCATCTGTGCCTTCTGCCTGTCATCCAAAGAGGAAGAAAAGCTGGGCAAGTGTGATTATTTTGGGGTGTGTATAGAGCATGTTTCCCTCTCTTCCCTGTACCTCTCTTCACAGCAGTGTTCTTTGCTAACTTGCATCAGGCAGATTAGTAACAAGTTTAGAAAGGACACAGGCATTTCTGTACATGTATGTGTATGTATACAAATGTGTATCTGTTTGCATTTGGGCAGGATGGAACAGAAAAAGGGGGAGACCAGGGAAGGAGGCAGAAGAATACAGAGCGAAGTAAAAACAGAGCAACACATAATAGGATTATGAAAATAAATGTTTGCCTTTCATATTTCTTAGTGTTTATTTTAGTATTTTCAATAGTGAAACTTCAATAATTTCTCTAACTTTTCGGAAGTCAGATCTCCTCTGTAAATCAAACAAATTCTCAATGTGTTCTCTTTGCAATGACATTCCTTGTAGCAGGTTCAAAGAAGTAAATTTGGCAAATTTATTTTTTACAATTTAAACTGAATTATGTGGTTATTCATATAATTCTGTTATACCTGGATAATATATCTATATATGCATCCAAATATTGTTTGATTGCTTCTTTTTAAACTAGGAATAATTTCTATCCGTGTTATCAGTAGTCAGACTTTTCTTGGTAGGCCTACCATTCTAAACTATGAGAAAAAGCACTTGCAATAATTTGAGTGGCCTCCAGTGATGATGGGGCCACTGGAAACTGTATATAGTAACTAGTAACAGCTAGTGAGTCTTTTATGGTTAGCTACTAGCTAGCTGTATGTGTATAAAAGATGTATTATCATATTCAAATGGTTGCGTGTGTACGGATTGGGTGGGAGGATAAACACTGTGAGTTTGGATAATTTTCACCTCTTCTGTTTTCAAGTCTGTATGTTCTGTGGAAACATCTGTGGGAAACAGAGATTTATGAACAGTCAAAATTCTTTTTTTTAGAAGTGAAAATACAACAGTAGTAAATATGAAATAAAAGTGCTAATTAATTCAGGGAAAACTCTTTAACTATATATTGATCAGAAAGAGGCACAGACAATTTGAGGTGAACTGTTGAGTTAAAATTTTACTTTCCAAAGCTTAAAAAAGCTCACAGGAGATTGTTTTTATGATTCAGCTGTCAAATATGGTTGCAAAGACCCAATTTAAGGCAGACAATAAAGGTTTTTGATGAACACTCGTTCAATATGCTACCCCATTGACAGAGCAAGCCTTCTTTTTTGTACGATAGTGTTGGATTCTGAAATGAAACACAGTAGGTAGGAGGAAGTTGAAAAGACTTCAGAAGCTATCATCTGTCTTGGAACTGAAGGATTTTTTTCCCTCACTTTAAGTTTCAGTATCCTATGTCTTTCATGCATTCAGTACATGCTAAAGCCGTTAAAAAGATATCAGTGTCATGGCATGAGGAATTATAAGTAAGAGCGAAGTTGTGGTTAGAGCTAGTCTGGACAAAAGAGGATTATTGCTTTCTGAGTTCTTATTTAAAAACTTCAGGACCATTTTTTTTTAGGTTCAGTAATCATTGCTGAGGACAAGAACTAACAGGATGCAATCATCAATATAATTTACATTTTACAAGCAGTGGAGTGTTGAAATTTTTAATAAATTATAAAGATTTTGACAGTATGATAGAATTGGCACTGTGCAATTTAAGGTTTTTCTATCATAAGAGATGCATATGCGTAGACCTTTATAGTTCTTTCAGAGTTAAATCTTCAGATGCCCCCTTATCCTAGAATAAAGTCTTTATCATTTGAGTTTGAAATTCCAAGTGTGTCATCACAGTATTACATTTGTTTATTCTTTCTTTCTTCATTGCTTGTTCTTCTCCTTATTATAGCTGGTCTGAATTTTTTTGCACTTCACCTTTTTGCACTTCAGTGCTTCACAGACTTCACTACCAAAACCTTGCCACATAACCTCAATACACTTTTTCCTTTTAATTTTTCTTGATGCTTTCATATATATGTTAATTAAGTTATAACAACATAGGCAGGTGCAGGTACTGACTATCAGGAGTAGCTGTAACTGAATTCTTAAAGATGTAAAAGCAGTAGAACACAGAGGCTTGAATAATTTGATATGTGTTTGGTACCTTATAAAAAGTAAGTGGCCAGTTATTCCTACACTTAGTGAAAGATTCAGTTTTAATATTATGGGATCACAGAATGGTGGAGGTTGGAAGGGAACTCTGGAGATTGTTGAATCCACCCCCTCAGCACAGAGCAGGATCAGCTAAATTATGTAGCAAGTACATAGGGGGAACAGGTTTTTGGTATCTCCAAAAAGAGAGATTCCATAACCAATGTTTGATGGATCCTCCTCCCTGTAGAAAAGATGTTCTTACATTCCAACAGGATGTCCTGTTTGTCAGTCTATGCCCATTGCATCTTCTAATTTTCCTGGACAGCACTGAGAAGTGTCTGGCTCCAGCTTCTTTACTCTCTCCCATCAGATATTTATGCAAATTTGTAAGATCACCCTGAGCCTTCTCTTTTTGTGGCTAAACAGTCCCAATTGTCTCAGCCTCTCCTTTTACATCAGATGCTCCATTCCCTCAGTTGTCTTTCTGGCCCTTCGCTGGACTTGCTCCAGCATGTCCATCTCTCTCTCTATCTCCCATACTGGGGAGCACAGAACTGGACATGATATTCCAGGTGTGGCCTCACCAATGCTGAGTTAAAGGGGAAGGATCACCTCCCTTGCGGTCTGCTCACCAGGCCCTTTCTAACACAACCTAGGTGCTGCAGACCTCGTTTGCTGCAGGGGCACGTTGCTGGCTTGTGTTCAACTTGTCCTCCTGGTCTTCTATGTCCTTTTCTATGAAGCTGCTTTCCAGCTAATAGTTGCCCAACCTTCTCTTGTGCATGGGGCTATTCCTCCTCAGATGCAGGACTTTGTGTTACTCAGTCTACTGTTTTCAGCATCTTCATTACCAGACTTCATCACTTTGCTTGCATTTTTAGTAGTAGTAGTAGTTTTTGTATTGCTTTGAGTAATGGCTAAAGTCTGATTTTCAGGTTTTTCTTCTTCCAGTCACCGTGTGATAAATCTTCCTGGTATTTTGCAGTTTGCCATTCTCAGAACAAATTATTCAGCATCATCTTACTGTTTCGTTAAAACCTTTTGTTGATGCTACATCACAAAAATGTTTTGAATTTTGAATTATCATAGGCATTGGTGTTTTATGGTAGTCATGCTGAACTCCACCTATGTTGTTTAAATGTTTTGGGTTTTTTTCTTTCTTCTCACTTTTCATTGCTCTCTTATCTGAGAGATTTAATATCCTAAGTTTTTTTTGTTACTGGCTATTTGGAAATCAACACATAACTCCTATGGCTCAATTGTTGCCATTGATGTAAACACATTATAGTTATAGCTATTAAAGGTGAGCTTTTAGAAAATTATTGAGAACTTAATGCCTTGAATTTCAGTGGCAGTCTGTTGCCTTATTATTCTTTGAAAACCCCAATACAAAAAACTTCAAGTGGTTACACTTTAATTATACATGTTAATAAGTTGCAGGAGGGATGAACCAAGCAGGGGTAAAGCTTCTGAGTCATTAAAAAAAAGTTTAAAAGTACTTTAAACAAGGGAAAATGTTAGTGATCTTTTTTTGGAATTTGCAGTGCTCTATTTCTGTGGCTGTAGGTTGGAAACAGATTGGATGTCAGACTGATTGTCAGCATTTGTGTTAGTGGTTTTATATGTGGGTGGCTTCTCAAGTAAAGAATTTTGCATTTATTGTAAAAACTAGTAAGATAACTTTCCTATAGCTAGCTAGGTATTAAAATACATAAGATGTACTTAACATATGACGAGAATTTGAAAACTTACCTTTTGTTTCAAAGAAAAGGAACTCCTGAAAAATAATTCACTATGGGAATATTAACATTTGCACCAACAAACTAAAAATACAGTGTTTGGTGTGTGCTGAAAGGTTTTGACATGGTAAATGTTAAGTACCTTCAGCCTTTCTCTTTTCTTTCCGTTGCTTCTAACACAATAAAGACTAATTTCTGTATGCTTGAATAAACATCTACTGAATCAATATATGTGCATTTTTACATCTGTATCTATAGCAGATGGTGGTGTGTTGTCTTAGTTGGCTGTATACTTTATCTTACTGATCTGCCCTATCACACTTTGGAATATTGCTCAAAAATCTGAGTTCTGGCTCAGTAGAACATTTTGAGCACAGAATTTAGCAGTTCACAAAAAGTAGAATTAAAATGGCTCTTATGTCAGACAATTAAGACCTCTGTTTGAGCAGTTCTGTGAATTCTGGTATGAGGAAAACAGTCCAGTGTTTTCAATACTATGTTCTATGTGGTACACAGGTCAGTAGGGATCCGTTATTCCTTCCGTACTTACTGCCCCATTCTTACTCATCTGAAACCTTTTTTCCCATGAGCAGAATAGCAACTTCTTAAATGCCTAACCATCATGTAAAGTCATACTAAGAGCTGTGTGACAGCAAACACCGTTCCTGACTGCCTTAGTGCCAGAAACTCCTTGATACCATGCAGAAAAAGTGATGGGTTTAGAAGTGTTCTGTATTAACAATACGGAATCATTCTGATTTGTTCTGTATGTTGAATCAATCCTTTCACTTGATTACGCAAATCTTACAATATAATTTATGTTTGTTTACCTATAAATATGCTTTTAAATCAGTACAGCTTTGCAGGTAGATGTTTATTTGGTTACAGATTTTTTGTTTGTTTTCCTTAATCTATTTAAGTAGAACAAGAATATCAAATCACAGTTAACTATGTAGGTTTATACTACTTCAACAAAAGTGGCTATAAAGTAAAAGTTGGTTTTGTTAAATTGGTACACAGATAAGCATGATAGGAGGAACACTCGAGCTGGAGCTGTTTGTGACATTTTGAATGCTTGGTATGTTTAGCTGCTCTGGAGCAAATTAGAAAAGGTTACCGTGAGAAAGATTTGATGGCTATATTCAGAATAGTTGGCAGAACGAGAGAGCAAAAATTAGGGACAAGTGGAAAATTTCAGGCTGAAGAAGTATGAAAAATTTGTGGCTTACTAGATGCAGTAATGGCCAACAGCAGCATTTTAGAGTTGCAGCTGAAGAAAAATACATAAGAAACCCAGAAAGAGAGGCATTGCCCTGATTAAGGCAAGAGATAAACATGGTGTAGCCTGTGTTTTAACAGCTAGATCAAAGAACAAATTTTGGTGATGATAGAAAAAAGTAATTTTTTTTCTTCCCCCAAGACCACTTAAAATAGTATAATTTATACTTCCTTGTCTTCCAGACAAATTGTAGATTCTTGTAGATTTTTATTTGTATGGTGACGCTTTATATGTATTCCTAAAGGAAGAATACTGAGAAAATCTTTTGAAAGACAGTGTGTGTCTTACTGTGTGAAATAACTTTCTTTTTGCTATTGGCTGATCTATAGGCTAATTGTGTTCAATAGCATGGTTAATTCCAGTAAGCCTTAAGGTGTGTAAAGATTCTTCTGTCTAAATAGTATGAAACTGAGCTTTTCTACTATATTTCTTTGGGTCCTGTTTTTGTTTGGTTTGATGATCCTGTGAGGGTAAGTTGTCTCAGGTATATCCAGTTCTGTGTGAATTCAGATTGATCATCAGTTAATATATAATAAAGCAAATGTACCACACAGTATAAAGCTAAAGTGACAAAAATACAGTTGAAATTGAGAGAAATATAGAGACAGGGCAAAATGTGAACTAATAAATCCTGCATGAAAGCATCTAAATACTTAATTTTACTTGTGTAAAGCTTTTGTTTTGCCATGAAAGATCTAAAATATATAGCACTTTTGTATGTCTAGAATATAAATAATATGATGACAGCATCATTTTAAAGTTTATGCATGTTTTTAAAATGATTTAGTGTTCTCCTATAGTTCTCAATTTTATCCAGATGCCTTATTCAGTCACACCAAAAGCACATTACTGAACATTGTATTTATCATTGTATAAGGTTTAATTCACTTGCAAGTTAGAACTGCACTATTTTCAGTCAAGCTGCATTTCACACTTGTTTGGAAAAAGATAAAGATTGAGGTGGGTTTATGTTTCAGCCTAAGATATCTGAGGATGTTTTTTCTTGAAGTAGACTCAACACAGTAATAGGCTTCTGGCACAAATCCTGCACACGGCATGCAATAAATGATTAATTTTTCTTTTATCAATTGGATTACCAATATTAGCATACCCACTGCTCTGATCTATTGATATCAAGGGAATTTTGCTCCTAAATTTTATTTGTTTAAACAAAATCTGAAAATAACCCCCAAATTTGTACCAGTTTGTCATTTCTGTGTAGAGGAGTCAGTTAACTTGCTTTGGAAAAACATTTTCTCATCAGTGGAATAGAGAAATTGAAAGAGTGAAGGGAAGTTTTCCTTCAAATTTTACTTTTGTTGACATGAGGAATTCTTTAAAGAATTCAGTAGATGGGACACATAGGTGACATGGCAGAGAGTGAGTGTGTGGGCACCGGGTTGTGGAGAATGCTCCAACTTTCTAATCAGTTTCTGTCTTAGAATGTTTTCTTAGAGGTAATTATCCCCAATAAACCTGGTCAAGGTCCTGCTTGCATAATTAAAATATTTTCTTCATAACTATTTGTTTGAAGTAGGGTGTATTTTTTTCATAATTTCAGAGTTTATGACTAATTATTATTCTAGTTTTTGAAATTGCAAGGGGCCAGCATTTCAGTGGAAGAAGAAATTATCTCCAAGTCTTTTTTTGAGTGTGTTTAAAACCTTGTAGTACTTTAAGATGAAGGGGGTAAGATTGCATATTTAATTTAAGCATATCACATTTTTTATATAATTTGTCACTGGAGATAACTGGCATGTTTTACTTATGAATTCCTTGCAGAATGATCAAAAGCTGTCATTGACAAACAAATCTGTTTCTCTCTAATGAATCTGAATGCAAGCATCCGTAACACAACTGTTTCACCAGCAGAAGATTCTATTATATTATCACCATTGAATGAACTTTAAGTACTGCATACACTTGAGATACGGCCAGGTGACTGTTTATTGCTTTCAGTTGGACTTAAAGTTATTTATATCCTTTCAGGTACCTGCCTGAAAAGGAAATGAACAAGTGATATTTTTGTAATTCCTCTATAATGAGTCACTTAAAAACAAATTTTAGTCAGGTGACAAATGATGGATTTTGCACTTTCTCCAGCTCCTTGTGTCCCTCTAGATTCACAGTAAATTAGGTAGCTTAAAAAATGTGACTTCTATGTGCAATTATTTTGACTTGGTATCTCTTATCTTTGTTTTCATTCACATAATCATTACCAAGAGTTAGAAGGCCTAGCTTTTAGTAACATGATGCATGAATCAATATTTCTTTCTTACTTTTGGAAAGAAACTATAATTTTGTTTTTTCAAAATTCACCTTCGCAATGAAGGCAGCATAACTTGCTTAGCACAGACAAGCTACGATTTGTAATACTTTTGAGATACAGCAGTTTAAGTGTCTTTTCCAACCTCTTATGTATTAATATCAAATCAAATCTTAGTCCATGTAATTTGGTGCTCTGTTGTTTAACTGAATGTCATTTCATACCCTCTGCAAGATTTTTTTTTTTAAGTTTTTAACACTTTCCCACTTAAGAATCCATTAATGAAAGATGACCATTTGGGATTTGGTGTACAAAATCAACTCAAGTTGCGAGCACTGATGTGTTACTCAAAATTTTTTTTTTCTTCAGTCTTTTTGTATGTCAAGGGAAGAAATTGCTGTAGCATGTTATGAAATACTGTGCTGCATACACATAAGAATACATCATAGTTGGCATATCTGTAATTCAGTTATAAGTATGACATTCCTATTAGAAATCTATATATCATATTAACAAAACAGCATCCGTCCTGTACTATATTATTTTGGAAACATGATAGCTAGATTTGAAATGGGATACAAAGGTCATAGTTGGCATCATATTGAGAATTACTTAATCACATTTTCCTTCCTGTTACTGACCTCATCTCTCTCTCTAGCCCTAACTACAACTGTGTACATTGCAGCAGGTGTGGAAAACCTCAAATATATTTGTGCAATTTCATTTTTTAAACCTGCAGTGAAGAAAGTAGTTTTCAGACTGCATATCAGCTTTTTTGTGGGGGTGGCACTAAAATAATCAAGTATTTGATGATTTGGGAACAGTCAATTCATTATATTAAATGTATTTTTTTTATACATGGGAAATAAGAACTAGTTTGCCTGTAAGTTGGTACTTGGTATTTAATTTTGTTCCCTGCTGCTGCTTTTTGAGTTCTTTTTTTTCCTAGTCGTACTCTTGGTTTGGAATGGCAGCTTCGATCTGAACTTCAGCCATCCTTCTGTTGTGACTTACAGCATCAAGAACGTCATCAAGAGATAGGGAAGCACAAACCTGGGACTATCACTCACCTTTTATAAGTATTAGCAGTTTTAGAATTATTACCAATCCAAGCTAACCCTTGAGATGTGTAACAGATTTTAGAAGTAGTTAAAGCTTTTTGGGAGAGATGATAACCTGAGAAAGGAAAGCAAGCCACTCTTTTACTGCAGATATGCTTCCAGCCAACAGAGGCTCATAATCTGAAAGTTTCTTATAATCAGTGCTAGCAGACTAAGAAAATAGAAGAGAATCACAGAGTATATTGACGATACGTATAGATCTGTATCTCCCAGGATCATTTTTTTAAATGTGTATAATTATATTGTATATATGTGTGTATATATATGCACACACACAAACACAAAAGTAATTGATAATTGGGATTTGATGGATTTCTAAATACTGTTAAGAGTGCCAGGGATGTCTAACTTCTGGGAATAATAATACAGAGGAAAATCACTTCAGATCTTTTGGTTCACTGTTGTGTTTTAGAAATCACTAAGAGTCTCTTTTCGTGCCATGCAGTAAGGGCATGCTTTCCCCACTCTGGCTGTCATGGTGCCAAATGTAGGCTGGAAAAAAAATACTAGGAGATTAAAAAAAAAAAAAAAGCTACAAAAGGAATATAATGACTGCTATTATAGAAGCTGGGTATTAAGTTTCTTGTGTGTGATCCTTGTGGTTGATTTCCATGTGAACAGAAATCTTGGATCATAAAGATTAAAGTTCAAGGCTTCTTACTTGGCAGCAAGGATTGTCAACAAGAAAGGCATTCATTATTAATAATGAAAAAAGTCATATCATTTTTCATCTTACCCAAGGAGGAAAAGGACAAAGAGACATCAACACATTAAACTGTGTAGCTAACCTGTTCTGTCCTCCCTAAGCCATAGTAATGAATGTGATAAATGCAGGCAGAGATAATGTACACTGCCAAAATATGTATATTTGTCACACAATATGGCTTTCCTCTTTGGCTATCCTAGTGAGAGGCAATATTTTTTTAAACAGAAAAATGAATGTATTTTCTAGCTGTGAATTCTGTGTCAGGGCACCCATTTTCAATGAATTTCATCTTGGTTCCTGGGTGTTTTCGTCATAATTATATAGATAATGTGTCGTTTTTGCATTTGAGGTTAGTTAGATAATCTGAACTCAGATTTCCTATACAGATTAGTTATTTTAGTTCAGGTTAAGTAGCTGGGTTTGTAGTTAATGAATACAATTTGAATACCTCACCTCTGTTCTGAACCACAATAAGATTATATAAATATATAAACAGATTTTTTTTTAAATAGAAAAAATATTCTGATTAATATGTATACTAAAAAAAGGCATCAGAATGCTTTTTTCTTTTTACTGTTTTTTTTTGTTTATTTTTGATTTTTTACCTTAGCAGCTTTTGTTTAATTATGTGTAAATTATCTAAGAAGGTTCCTGAGTATACAGAGAATATTTAGGGGCAAACATTATTATGAAACATTTGTAGGAGTTACAATCAAAACTTGTATATTGCAGACTCCAGAATATTCATTTGAGATCTTTTGAAATGAAATAAATAAAAATACTTGCAGTTCTGGAGGGCAACTAAATGTTTTGTAGTTAACATATTCAAGAAAAAATAATTGGTACTTATGGTATGTTACCACTGCTGCTTCTATATAGAATTTTTTAAGGAACACAACCATCAGTGTTTTCTTAAAAAAAAAAAAAAACAAAACTGTTCTGTCACAAACCCCAAAACATTCTAGGAAAATTAAAACTGAAGTAGAAGAACAAAATGTTCAACTAATAGTAAAAAACCCCCAAACAACCATTAATACTCATTTTCAGCTTTATAAATGCTGTAGCTAAGGACACATTACTCAGGAAACATTCACATCATACTCTGGTCTTCATTTTGCACAGTGATCTAAAGTACTTCTGTTAAATGCATGTGGTTTGACTGTACAGGCAAAGCAAATGTACACCGCTAGAATGGCACTAAGGGGGAATGTGTATCTTTACATGCAAAGCTGATGTAACTGTAAGGATGAATGAGCAGCTGTTTAGAGTGCAGGTGAAGGAATGTCCCAGGTGGTGTCACAGAAGGGCTAACAAGATTGATCAAAGGCTGAGTCTAGGTTCAGGACTGCTGCTTCACTCTATGTGAAAGCATCTGCTGCAGTTTTTTGGGAGGCTTGAGGCCTGCCAATTCTTAACCTATTTCATATTGGTGCGTGCCTGTGACTAAAGGTCCTTCAGCCCAATATCATATCTTTATCTCTGAGGAATGACCTTTGGTCATCCAGTCAAAATGATTTATTGCCTGTTGGGACAAAAAGATGTTGCTACAAAGAAAGCCGATGTCTTTTCTAGTGTTATTTTCTTATGTTCATGTCATGAATGAGCAGTAGAACCTTATGTGCTGATGGTTCCTCTAACTCTCAAAATCCAGCGAGTCTCATGAAATCCACTGCATATTTTGCCCCAGGTGAGGTACGATAAACATTGGCAAGGGGGTAAGCAAGAGGCATCAGCCTTTGAGGGCCCATAGCCGGACAGAGCTGAGCTGGGAGTAGTCCATCCCTTTTTTTTTTTTTTTTTTTTTTTTTCCCCCTACACCAAATAGTGAGGGATGTGCAGCGCTGTATTAGATTGTGTCCAGATGTATGAAATTAATCCCCAATATTAACTTGATAAATTTAAACTTTCTGGAATGAAATAGCTGAGTTTATGCAATTGCCTTACACTTCTTAAGAAGTGTGAAACAGTTGTTCAGTTATGTGAGAAAGAAGTGAAATATTTGTGTTGTGGGTTTTTTTTTAATTAAAAAGGAAAAGACGAAAATTCTTAATAGATTGATAGGTGGCCAGAGAAGGATGGGACTTTTTTCATAAACATGGCTTTGGTCCTTTAAAATCAGTCTGAATACCTGCTCAAATTTGACTGATTAACACCTATTAAATAACTCTTAGAAGTTAATGGTTAAAATCTCAGGATTTTGCCCTGTCTGAGCATCTCACCCATCCTGGTACAGATCAGGTTGTGTGTGCAAGCCCTGTAAGAACATCTGACTGTTCTGCCCCTGGTTCACAGTTTGAAGGCATCTGGCAGAGCTGTACACAGGCCATCCCTGGTGAATCTCACTAGCCAAGTCCTCTGGCCTCCAAGCTTGTTTGTGTAGGGGATTTTGGGCCAGTCTGGAGCAGGGCACTGGAGCACAGAAGCTGTTGCTTCTCTCTTTGGTTCACTCCTGCTACCATTGAAGCCTTGTAGAGGACAGAAATGTCTGATTTTGTTGGAGCAGGGATGAATGCTGGACTAGAGAACAAAAAAGAATGAATGAAGACGAGGAACCAAAGTTTTCTTATGTTTGATTCAGTCATTACAGTGGGACATGCTATGTTTTTTCGACTGTACGTACTCTACATTGAGAGTCAAGGCATGTGGGAGAAAGATGTATGTAGTAAAATAGTCAGGATTCATGGATTCACATTACTCAGGTAAACATAGTTCTGGTGTTTCACAGGCTTTGAGTATTCAGTTCACAATCTGAGTAATGTATGTAATGTACTTTTTTCAGTATACTTTATATGGGAATGTGACCATATATAAAATCATTTAGGGGTGAGTATGTATGAAAAAAAGTAAAAATAGTAAAATGAGTTTCTCCAGTAATTAGGAATAACCCTGTGAGTACAACTCCGTTTTAGCTTGAATGGAATAAATGAGATCTAGAGCAATCTTAGAATTGAGCAAATACTTCTTTGTGTGTAATATTTTTCAATGAAGGTAGATGCTAGGGAGAATCTATTAGCTCAGATCAGTTTTCCTTGTAAAGTATTAGCATTTGCAATTTGTTTATGTTTCAGGGGAGGAATATAGTTTTTCTTTT
Source organism: Aramus guarauna (assembly GCA_013400195.1). Lineage (NCBI taxonomy): Eukaryota > Metazoa > Chordata > Aves > Gruiformes > Aramidae > Aramus > Aramus guarauna. The sequence continues at coordinate 2,452,139 of VXBL01004712.1, read as the reverse complement.
ATATTAATATCATATGCGATTACAGAGGCCATAGGTTGGGTTTCAGTTTATTGTTTTATCTGTTAGTACTATGTCTCATAAATCCCTACGTAGCAATGATTTTTCTTAAGCATTCTTTAAAAGCGTTTCTGTAGAGAACCTGATCCTCATAAACAGGATTAAAATGGCTGATGAATTATGCAGCAAGGCTGTCTTGTTCTTGACTGATTCTATTTTATGGCAGTTGAATTATTTTGGCAAGATTTAGGCAAATAAGATTGTTAAAGTTTGCTTTTTTCAAATGTGTTTCTTTCCATATTATTTTAGTCTTGAAAATCATGTTGGCTTTTCATCAATAGGTTCTGAAATATTTAAGAAAGAATGATGAGTAAATGAAAGCACACCTTGACTTTGTGTCGAGACAAATTTTTTGAGGATTGGCACTATAAATCAGGTGTAAATGATTATCCAGTCCTGGTATTGCCCCTTATTTTAGTAATATTTTATTGCAGAAGCTAAGAAAATGAGAATTCTTTCATGTGTATTAACTTGAAAGGATCACCACATCCTTGAGAAAAATATTCCTGCTAACTTATCTGCAGCACTGCAGGTGTTTCATGTTCAGGGAGCCCAGGACTGCACTCACTGAGGGTTCAGACTGCTACTAGTTTCAGTGATTTGGGTCACAATAAATGGAGGATGGAACAATGCTACAGATTTTTTACTATTTGTTATTTGCAATCTAGCAGCTGATTTTAGTTAATCTTGCTTTTGGTTTTCTTGCTGTTTTGTTTATCTGTGAGATCTTGAAGTTGCCGTGTCTGGAGATTACTAGTGAGTCCTTGCATCTAATTTTGTTCTTAACTATTATTTATTCCAGTGGAGACAGTTCAAATATTTACTTTTTTATTGATATTTAAGATTCTTACACCCCAGCAATGTTTCTTACCAGAATTAGGGATGCAATTTTGGTACCAATAGTGTTATCTTCCAGTAAAAATTCAAGATCCAATACTAAAACTGCATCTATTATACACATAATGTAGCTGGTACACTAAGATATGTACTACATCTTAATAAGGGTTTAGATTGTCTCTGGAGCAGGGAGGTTATTATGTACTCAGTGAGGTATGGCCTGTCTCTTTAGAGTTCACTTTCAGGTAACTGGATGACACTAAACACTTATAATTAGATGTGAAACCCTTTGTGTGTAGGTCACCTGGCTTATGTTGACCGAGACCTTATGTTAGCACCTGATGACTGTTTAGTGGCCTGGATGAAATTCAGGGCTGGTTTCAATTAGTCTCCTGCAGCAGAGGTATCTTCATCACAAGTGGCACCTGTGATGGCAGGTCAGGAGAGAGGCCAAAGGTTTGAACAGGCATGCAGACTGATCTAAGGAGTCATTCTGAGAGGCAGTCCTTACAGGTCAGAGCTGATGCAAATGCACAGAAGCACTAGAACTTGTGCTGTGTTCAGTTATAACAAAGAACAGGTATGTTAGTATCTGATGTGAATAATTTGGTAATTTTGATTTAGTTAATTTTAAATGTTAACTTTGCTTCTGTAATAATGCATAAGATGTATACAGGATAGTGCTTTTTTGTGCTTTGTGGGTATGGTAACATAACTTAAAGTGAGTTACTTAAGTCTTGGCTTTGTATTGCTTTGAGTGACCACTTCAAAAACATGCTAGTATCTATGCCTGTCAGTCCCCCATCCCTTCATTTAAATGCTGTATTTGCTAATTAATAAGGCTATCTGTTTGATGTATTCCTTTCTACCTTGTTTGAGCAGAAATTAAGCATGTGTTTTGGAGAACGTCAGTAGTGTACTGTCTCTCAACTATGGAAACGTCCACACTCTGTCAGCACCACTGAGAGGAGGGCACAAGCTTACCCATGATAGTTTTAACTTAGCTCTCTTGCCTAATAATAGTAATGGTTCTGCTCCTTTTGTGCTCTTACGACGTGGGTGTAGAGGCCTTATATAGCAGAGAAGTTCGGTGGGTGAATCTAGAAAATGCTAGGTTGGAGATTTAAGTTAGGACAAAATGCCTTCTCTGTGTATATGAACAATCAGATGCCATACTGGGAAGCTCTACGAGCCATAAGACAAAAGTCTGTATGCTTTCATATTAGTTTTGAGAATGCATTAAGCACCTTCTGTCAAGGAACTTTATGTGTTATCTGACCTTACTGATACATTCTCTAACTCTCAGAGCTTTTGAGTAGCTAAATTTCATGTATTGTTCAGGTTTACAAAAAAAGGGTGTATTCAAATAAAACCAGTTGTTCATAACCCCTTTTTAGATCTTTTTTCTGTGGGATTTTTTTTTGGTAGTATTATTCTATGTAGCTTTAATGAAAAAAAATTAATATAAATCATGCTTTATTGATATTATATTGAGGTATGACAAAGCAAAGTATACATACCTGACAAAAGATACAAGCTATGAGAGGATACATTCTTAAGCTTTTATATGGTCAGAATTAAGCCAAAAACTAACCTCTCTGGTTCGTGTCTTTCAGAGTTATGATTTAATTTGAATCTTTGGAGGTACTGCATAAAAACAAGTTAGAAATCGCAAAACCAATTTGGACCAACTAAAAATAAGTTACATTTTAAGAGTAATTTATTTTCATTTTTCTGTGATGGTTTAATTCAAATATTTGCAATTTTTTTTAAAAATGTAGTGTTTAAAATTTGATGTTGCTAAGTTTTATCTTGAAATTATTTTGAATTTCAAGGCCAAATTATAGAACTTAAAGGAATAGCTACATCCACAGCCTCTTAACCATAGAACAAGTTTCAGTGGGGCTAATGTAATTCAAGAAGAGCAATGAGAAGGTGTTGTTTAGCAAAATTCTCTCTGAAATGTTTTTGTAAGATGTTATTTTTTTTCTTCAGAATACATGAATATGAATGGATTTGTAAGGAGGGGAATCTTTGTGAGTATCAACTGAAAAGGAGAAATGTGAACTGGTCTCTCTGAGGTTTTGTTACTTGTAATTTGAGGCAAATATTCTCTCATTTGAAAAAAGCCCTACAAACTAGACCTTTTAAGACTGACATAAGCATAGTTGAATGAACAAGCTTTAATGTACATGTTTTCTTTTTACCTGTAAGGATATTTGTGTCTATTGTGACTGGAAGGTTCTTGGGAATAAGAGGGAAGTTGTACAATGTGAAAGTACTGCTTGTTGCTTGTGGTCGTGCTTAACAGCAGATGTAGAATACCTGCTTCTCTTCAATGTGTCCACTCTATTTCTGATACAAAATGTTGAGCGTAACATTTTGTACATTATATTGTGCATGTGCAACACGAATTCTATGTTGTGAGCTATCTTTCTTGGAAATGTTCATAGTACAAAGGATATGAAGGAGGTGAAGGTCCTCTCTGAAGTGAAGGGTAGGTTGATGCATGAATAGAGTAAAGGGGAGTCTGTTGTAGATGTGTCAGGGAGAATATCGAGAGGGGTCTTGAAAGCAAGGAACGTTAGGTAATCTGTGTTAAAAATGGTTAGGTAAAAAGCAACTGCTTCTTTCAAAACCAATGGATAGAATAAACTGTGAAAAAAGGAGAGACACAATGTTGACTATATAAAATTGAACTTTCTGACACAGTACTTCAGTCCCTATTTCAAAGCTTAATGAGCAAGCCTATATAGGCAGCTTTGTATCAATTCCATATGCAAAGCTGCTTTTATGCCAAAGCATGTAATTCTGCAAGGGTGATATAAAGCCAAAATTCTTAAGTTTAAAAAAACCAACAAGCCACAACCAACCCTTCTCCTCATAGATTCTGGCACAGGAATGAGGTTGGCTCATGGCATCTGACATCTTTCTACTGGAATGGTCTTTTGGCGAGTGTATAGCTGGCTACTTTGGAAAGCCTTGGTAGTGCTTCAGTATAAACTGAAGCTCAAAGCTACAAAAACTTCCATTTTAATTCTCCTGAGCTGCATCTTTATCTCTTTGGATGAAGATGGGTATTTAACTAGAACCCTTCAGGCTTCACCATAAGAATTTTAAGATGTTTCCGTTGAAAGTCAGATTGAAAGCCACAAGAAAGAATTAGAGATGAAGGGCTAGATTTTGAAGAGTCATTGAGCTGAATTTAAAACTGACTTAGTCTGTCTTATGGGGTGGTGGAGACTTAGAGATTCAGCTGCAATTAATGGAGGATTTGTTGGTTTGATACATGAGCATGTTAATATTTAGCTGTTACGCATTAAAATGAGCTGCTGCATTGTGGACTAAGTCTGGTGGATTTAGATTCAGGCAGAATATGAGAGATATCCAGCTGTAGACAGAATAATAAAAGAAGTAGTTTCATTGTAGAAGGAAACTGTGCTGATGTTCAGTTAATTTAATTCCTATAAAGAAAAGATACAACATTTACATAATAGTATAATTAATCTATCATTTATTCTCCTCCTGAGATTTTGACATTCTATTAATTTTTTTTTTAAGAGATTAATAATCTTTCACAAACGCCTAAAACTTCAGCAAGATGTGTTTAAGCTGCCCCACTATGTATTCTTATGATTGTATTCGGTGGTGCTGGGTTGTTTAATTTTTGGTTTGGTTTTGGTTTTGTTTTTTTTTTTTACTTTTTTTACTATCATACGAAAACAAGCTCTAAATTCACGTGCTCCTGCTGCTTATTTCACACTACGAGTTAAATTCTTTCCTTGTGATTTCATAACAGCAGCAAAATGTGATACGCAGTGGTGCAAATCAAGAAGCAAAAAATTGGGGCGAATTTTTTATGATTAATGAGTTTGAAAACTTTAGTTCAAAAGTAGTGTGTATGAACAAAACAAGAGATTGTAGTTCTGCAAGTGATTTGTGTCTATATAAAATAAGAAAACAGAATTTTGTATGAAAACTTATTTGGGTGAATTATATATAATATGTCCTTATGATTCAAATGCTCTTTTCCCTTAACAAACAGCCCACAGTGGCAGCAGGCAAAGGTAGGTCTCATCACTTTATCTAAAACGGTAGACTACTTCTTTCCCCCAAGTAGTATGTAGCCCTCTCATCCTACATACTGAAGCCTTAAGCTCATTATCAACTTGTACACTTTTTTTTTTTTTGAGATTCATACTCATTAATTTTGTACATTACTTTTTTTAAATCTGAGGTGTAAAATTTAATTCTGAGTTAATTTTCTAAGGGTCATGTTGTTACATCTTTTCATCTAGAATTTTGGAAAGAATATTATAGGGCAACACTACATGTGACACTGATGTCTTCTTGCTAACATTACAATATTAAGAATAACCTCAATGGTAATTATTATAGCTGGACACTTCTATCAAAGTGTTCTTTTGTGAAGCAGACTTGTACCAGTGTGTCAAATCTAAAGAATATCTGTATATGTTTGTCTGAAAAGTTTTATTTGGTGTTATGACAGTAGTGCATGGTGAGTGAGAGCGAGCTCCCTCTGCTTCTGAAAATGAAACATTGAAGTGTCCGTGTTACCTTTGGGCTAGGTGAGGTGGGAGCAACAAAAGGTTTTGCTACCCCGATTTCTGTTTAACCTTCTTGATTCTATCTGCCTGTCTCCTTGCTTCTTGAGTCTGTGCTCTGAAGGTAACAGCGTGGAGGGTTTTTTCCTAAAAACGTAATTGCACATCATCTTAAACTTTACTAAATGAGGGCTGCTGATTCCTGCTCTGCATAGTGCCATCCTCCTGTTGTTCTGGCAAGGATGCTCGTGCCATTGGGTGACGAGTGCTTTCTGAAAGCTTGTGCTACGTCAGTTATCAGCTGTACTGTCTTTCCTGTAGTCTGTCAACTGAGTCATTTGTGCCAACGTAGCATAAAAAGTGGACGGGAACGTATAGACGGAAGAGAGCGAGGGTGATGGCGATCCCGAAGTGATTTAAGGTGCTTCGGAACCTCATCCTGTGCCTTCACCACGCCAGGTGGTTAGGTGTAGGCATGCGGGTTTGAGGCACAAGTCTGATAGCATAATTTCTTCTACTCTTTCTTTACCATGCGAATTGCGTTGCAGATTCAGTTACACCACCAAAACCCGGGTCCAGCTGGCTGTGTTTGAGTACGTGGTTTGAGGGAAGGTTGCTATAGCCTGCGTCCCCACTAGATGGAGTTCCTGGTATAGCTGTGCCGGGCCGCCGGAGAGGAAACCCACTCGAGTGGAGCCCGGCGCTCCGGCGTGCGGGACAGGAGCGCCCGTAGGCTGGGGCGCTAACCTGGCTTCTGCAGTGCGCAGGCAGGAGTAAAGCTGCTGACTGAGGAGAGACGCTGGTGTAAACTCGCACAAAAATCGAATCAGAACCAGGTTGTTAGGCCTGTCTTCTTTCCATGCTTTCTCCTCCTCCTCTGCCCCCCTGCCCCTTGCTTTCTGCTGAATATCTGGATTCTGTAGGCCAGGAAAATAAGACTGTCAGGGAATGCACATCTTCTGTTTGGAAGTGTCTAACTCTTTAAGGGCTGAATATTTTTAGTTAGCTAGTAACCTTTCCCACCCTGCCCCCCCCACCCCAAACACATCATGGCTTCTTTGTTGTGAAAAACCTGGATCGTTAATGTTGAATGCTTATGAAATATGTATTAAGTGGTGCTGAAGAGGTTAACTGTATTACAGAGTCTTTGTAGACATTGGGTATGAAATACTAGGAGAAGTCAATGGACATTACATAGTGCTTAACAGAAACAGAAAATTAGTGATTCCTATTTGCCCGAGGTAAGCATGAGCCTCTGTAATATCTTGATCTTTGTGCAAAGACCTAGTAGAGAAGAGTGATCTTAATAGAAGCCTTAAATTACAAATAGGAATTTTCAAGACAAGAAAGTATCACTGGAAGGATGAGATATTGCCCATTAATTGAAAAGTCTTTTTGACAGAACAGTTTATTTAAAAACATCTGTGATATTTCCTTAGTTTATTTAAAAAAAACAAAACATAACACACATGCATAAGAAAATAGAATACTGTGCAGGATAAAGGCAAAGATATTAATGATTGCTAGCAATTTGTCAAAATATGTTAATGAAGCATTCTAATTTAAGCTCATAATATGCTTCTTTTCCTGGTTTGAAGTCCTGGGAGCTAATTTTTTATGTGGTGGTAGAAAAGGAGTGTTTAGAGAAAGGACTGTACTACTATTACCTTTATAGCGCTTGCCTGAATTGTTTTTATACCACATTGACTATTTTATAAAGTTGAGAAGAAAATACATTCTTCATACGGATAATGTAGTATGCAGTTGTGATTTTTTTAAATGCTTGATTTCTGGAGGCATATAATATTGTATGCCTTCTATACTTGTAAACTTGTTACTGTAGGCTACTGCTGAGACAAGTTTGAAGTGTAAAATGGTGTGTGGTCTTGCAGGTGATCTCTTTCAGATAATTTTTTACTTGATGGAAAAGGTTTGACTGATTAGGCAGTCCGATGTGATAATTCTGAAGGTTAACTTCTAGGTTGAAAGTTTGTAAATGTGAAATTTGAAGTTAAGTTTTGAGAAGTTGCTACCAGAGCACAAGAATTGAGTGGATGATTTAAAATGGAATGTTATACTAAATAAACAAATGCATTGTAAATCAAAGAGTGGGTTTGTATTTGTACATCAGCTGTGTGAGAAATGATGTGGGTTCTTTTTGCTTTGTTTCAGAGGTTCTTTGATGTCATGTTTTTATTTGCATACTCACGATTGATCAACACTTTGCTGTTGGTATTTTCAAACGGCAGTCTCATCGGTTGCAGGGAGAGGGTGCATATCCACAAGTTCTCTGCTTGTGTTATATACCGTGGCACTGACAGTCCAAACAGGCTGGAAAAGGGAGTGTTGCCTCTCACGGTGGTGTAGTAGGCATTGCACCTCAAATGCACCTGTTATCACTGTGGAAGAACTTTTTATTTCTACGTGTCTAATTGAACTCCCACAGAGGCCTGTTTGGGTTGTGTAGATTGGTAGCCTCCTTTCCTTTTGAAAAAGGTTTGTAGTTGTTGTTAATTGAGATCTAATTGATAATATCAGCAAGGGAGCGTGGGATAACTGAGTTCAGTTACTGACCCAACAGAGCAACACTGAGGCAACTGGAAGATGTCATGTGCAGTAGGTAAAGTGGCCTTTGCCATTGCAGGCATTGATTTTTGTAGAATGAGGAGAAAAATCAAGTTGTTAATAATTTGCAGATGAGCTGTTGATGGGGCATATGATGTTCGGTGAAATTGCATAGTAGTTATAGCGATATTGTCACTGTGCATGAGGATAGAAGGTCAGATTGTGTACAGTCATTCATGTACCTTTGGCAAATTTGTGGTGGCGCTTAGTGTATATATAGCCGTAACTTGGAATGTAGTTATGATTGATGGGTTGAGTTTGGTAAAGAGTGTATATAAACAAGGAAATGACTTTAAAGAAGAGACATTGATTTTATATTTATAAAAATAAAACACATTTTGTTACCTTTTTTTCTTTTTAGACATAAGGACAAGTGATCTTTGGAAGGGATGAAAATTGGTAATGACTTTCTTCTGCATCTCTTGAAGTAGTGTATATCAGGCTAAGAATTCTGTTTATTTTTTAGGTCTCTTACACTACTGAATTATGTATGTTTATTGTTTCTCTGTGTATAGATGATTTGGATAGTTAAAACACTGGTTTTCTTGTTTTAATAATATGAATATACAAATATAATATATTTGTAGTATTTCTGGGTCATATTTTTCTTACTTTGAAATACGTGAAAACTAAGGATAAAAGACCAATGAGAAATTTACCGTTAATATTAGCTACATTTACACTACTAAATTCTCTTGAAGTAATTGTTCAACACACTGTTCTTGAGCCTTTAATCTGTTTTATGGATGCCCTTTTAGCTGTAAAATAGTGCAATAGACAGAAGAAACTTTTCTTGACCATCACGATGTTCCAGAACTTCACTTTGGGAAATTGGATAGACTTACATAGTTCCAAACTGTTTGGCTAGGAAGTATGCTGCCTTTGATTTTGACATAATGTGGAACGAGTTGGTTATTTGCCTCCTTACATAACGTATTTGTTTTTCATTAAACATTCTGATAAGGTCTTATTAAAGTACCATGTATTATTTATGGTATTTCATATGAAAATGAGCTGAAGGGAAAATTCTATCAGCTTAGGGCATTTGCAGAATAACAGCCTTTCTGTGCTAGGAAAAAAAAAAAGAATGAAGAAAAGCATGACATACTCCTGTCAGAACAGGAGACTGCTTAAGGCAGAGAGAAAGAATGAAAAAAGGAGAAAGGGTGTAGAGAGAGTTCATTTCTCCTTCTTCTTGCTCTCTCTTGCTCTGTGGTGTGTGAGGGGGTTTTGTTGGTGGTTTGCTTTTTGTTGGTTTTTTGGTTGGTGTTTTTTTTGTGATAATCTGTGCTGTTCTGTATCTGGGCTGTTCTGGTAAAGCAGTCTGTGATAAACTGCAAAAGCATGGATATTTCCTAAGACAAAACCAATCTCTGTATTGTAAGTTTGTGCATGATTGTTTTGGTGTTGATTGCTGAGTTCTAAATACGTTGGTTTTGTTGCACTGACTGCTTTTGAGAAAGAAAATTAGGTAAAAACTGATTCTGCTGGAAAATTTTCGGTTTTGCATGAAGAAGACTTAGTGGATCTAAATCAGTCTCTGAAGCTTGTGTGGGTGCAGGTATGTGTGTGCACATGGAGAATGAAAAAGAATTATTATTTTTTTTTTTTAATACAGTGCCTGAGTTGCAGTGACATGTTTTGTATCTGTTTCTAGTTAAGCGGGGACTATTATTTGTTCTAAAGGTTTGATCTTAATATTACACCAGTTATGCTGTTGATGAAATAGACTTCTCTTGTATGTGGGATATTTGTTGTTGTTAACGTTAAACTCTTGATCTAACGTGTTTTTGTGGAAGTTAGATATCCTATGATAGGTAGTTTTAAAATCTTCTGCAGAGCCTTTTTAAAAGGAACCCCTTCAAAACCTTAGGTGGTGCTTTGAGATTTGACCTTCTTTCCTGAAGAATTAATTTTTAATTAATTCATCAAATTCTAATTAAAAATAGTAGTATCTTCTGTTATACTTGAGTTGTATTTAAGGGAAAAAAAAAAAAAAAGACCTGTAATATAGGACCTCAAGGACAAGCTGTAATATAAATTATTTGATTTGCAGGTCACATCCTACTTTATTACATAAAGACTAACTAGATCTACTAATGAATAATTATTACTCCATAAAATAAGGGGGG
>VXBL01004712.1:2411226-2440419 GCA_013400195.1 Aramus guarauna | reverse complement strand
TTTTACAAAGCCTTAAACCTTTTTTTTTTTTTTTTTTTTTTTTTTTTTTTTTAGTGCAATGTCTTTATTGATGCTGTTTATAGATATTTAACATAGTACTTTGACTGCATTTCTCGTGGATACTGTAGCAGAGTTTCAGCCATAAAGAACTGCTCTTTATTCACTTGCAGGCATAAATTATACTTCTAATGTAAATGTGCCCAATGGCAATTTTGTTTAAGCTTTCTTTGAAGCCAGGAATTTTAAGTCAGTATTGAAACATGCTGCTGATTAAAATCAAGCTGATTTTTTGTTCACCAAAGAAAAAGGAAAGAAAACCCATCAGATTTATAAAGCTATATCTGTGCAGAATTAATACTTCTATCACTGAACTATATTGGAATGAGTTTAAAAAAAAATGTTCTGATACAAGCAAAATGGTAACAATTTCTAGCCTGTTTAAGATTATATTTTTATTTCATTTCATATAATTTTTGCTTCTAGGGTTTGTTTTTTTTTTAAGTATTTCCATCCTTCTCCCTCCCCATATTATTTACTATTTGGTACCCTCTCTCTGTTATAACATGACATAAATAACTGGATAATAACATCTTATTTTTTAAACTAGTATTTTGGAATCATCATTGTATTCTACTTCTCTATTTTGTTAACTGAGTCTACCGTTATAGAGAGTCATCTAGTAAGTACGTAGAGCCAAGACAGAAATATATTATCATGCAAAAATGATTAATCCTGTTTATTCTGTTACTTTCTGCTGAAACTTCAGGGAAGAAGATTCTTGTGCCTACTGTAACAAACAGGGGCATTTCTTCCAACTTCCACTACAATAGTTTATATGCATATTGACTTCCATGAAACAGCCTCTAACTTTATTTCTGTATTTACAAATGCCTGAAAGATGTTTTACAGTATTTATTTTTGTTCCTAAAGATTAAATAAAATAGATTTAAAGCTTATTTTTATTTCAGAATATTTGTTTTCTATTACTGCTGAAAGAACAGAACTCAAGTATTTGCAGGATATAAACCCTTCTGTAGCTTTTTTTTTTCCCCTTCAACAGTGTAGTATAAACCATTTCTGACTTACAGCATGGGAGTGCATAATAAAATATTCTTGTATACGCCCTAGATTATACATGTATGTGGGAGGGATTCATATGTCTGCAATTAAAATTTGCATCAGATAAATATAATGTGTTTAATATTTAAATAAATTGCATGTCATAATTAAAATGTATGTTCTTAGTAGTTCTGTATTCTGGATACGTTTTGGAAATGACGTTTATAGATCAGCTTTAATGATCCAGTGCGACTTGTGCACTTACTGGTTGTATACAAAATGTACTCCTGCATTTTGTTGTATTTGTTCGAGTTTGCCAAACAACAATTTGTATGTTAAGGATCCAGCTTTTGAAAGGAAAAATGTGAATTAAGGTGAGAGGTCAACATGGCCACACAAGGAGCTGATAAAGGATAACATAAAGATGAGGTTAGGTGCTATAATAACCTTCCTGTGTGAGCTATTGCAGTGTCGTTATGCAAACACATCTATAGCAGGGCACTGCTTTAAGGTTTAAGAAACTGTGCAACCATAATGATTAAAATAGTGAATTCGGCTCCATCTATTCCATTTGTGAGAAAGATGAGAAGTGATTGCTAATGCACTTTACAAAGTGCTATATCTAGCGAATAATTTTTAACTCTTTAAGTGGATTAACTGCCACACTGAAAGTATCTTTTTTTTTTAAGTGTTGGCTTTCTCATCTAGTTAATCCTATTGTCAGTTTAGAATCATTCTGCCTCTACTAATCACAATTATATACAAGTTAAAAAGTCATCTGAATTCTTGATGATAATTGTGGCAGGTTCAGAATTCTGTGCTTGTTGCTTCTTTTGCTGGTTGGCATTTTAGTTATTCTGGATTCCTAGAGAGCCAGATAATTATCATCTTAATTCAGATATGATTTACTGTTTTATGTATTTGGTTAAGTATTTCTTTAGAAACAATGTTACTTTATTTCAAAATTATTCAGGCAGAAAGATAGTACTGTGGTGACATTACCTACAAAGCTAACGTAACATGGTTCAGGTTTTAAATAGGAAAGGATAAGTGTTTTATGTTTTTGAAAAACATTAATAAATTTTTACCATGACAGTCTACTTGGTTTTTTTTAATGTTTATCCCATATCTGATAATATCTAGCAAGCCTACAAAAATACGTATGTTTTGTATGTTTAGTGCAAATATCACTATTTCAGTGAACCTGCAAATGTTTTCCTCACTCTATAAAGTTGTCTATTGATCTCAAATACTGGTAACCTAAAAGCTTTATCTGGCAACTTAATAACTAGTGATTCCCCCCGCCTGTGGATCCTGTGACCAGCAGTATATAGACATTATGTGAACCTATTGAGTATTTTTTTTTCCTCTAAAAATTGCACTTCAAATACATCTGCTCACTTGCACCTCAATTAAAATGAATTCAGACATCTGTTTTACAACTGAGCACTCTCTCAGTTGTTAAACTTTTCTATCTATTTAGAATCCATGAAAAACATTATTCTCTATCTTTGTGTGTATCTGCCAAATACTTCAGTGTTCTGTAACGTTTAAGTTTTATAATTGGATATATGTCTTTCCTGAAAGACTATAAAAGGCATTACGTTCTTCTCAAGATGGGCAAACCAGTCTTCCTGTCAATAAATATTTATGTAGCCATGAGGATGGTGGTTTTTTGTAGAGCAGTATAAATCATTTGGGAAAAATCTGTGTTTTGGTAGTCATTTAAAATTGGCTATTATTTATTTGCTAAACTAACACCGCTTGGTTTGTTTAATGTAAATAGATAAATAGTTTTCCACAGTGTACCCACAGAAGTGCTCTACTACTTGTTCCAGTGTTAGAAACAAGTATTTGCTCTGATATCTTCCAGATTACACACATACATAATGTTTTAAGAGCTAAGTGAGGAAATAATTTTTTTAGAACAGTTTGTGCATAAAGGATGCTTTACCTAAAAACATTTAAAGCTTAGCTGTTGACAACAAAGTTGAAAATTATAAATAAAATAGAGGCCTAGTTCACATTATGGATTAACTGTCAGTGAAATATTCACTTGAAAAAATCCCACAAAAACTGAAGGATGCTTCCAAGTTAGTTAAGCTATTTAAAATGGTCTGAAATTATTTGGATGTTCTCCTACTAAGCTGCTTCTAAGCTTAGAAATCCAGAAAGAGATTGCAAAGAACGTGAAAACCAAAATGACTGTATCAGTTGCAGCCACAAACAGGAGGAGGAGACAGGGTTTTGATTTAGAAGTTTTTACTGCGTCATTATACAGATAGGGACAATTGGGAAAAGTGTAGATGCATTTGGGTTAGAATTCTACCTAGTGTCAATATTTAAAGTTTTAAAGAAAGGAAGAGGGAAATCGGATGTGCAGTGCACCTTATCATTTGGTAATATTTTATGATGTTAGAAACAGTTAAATACATCTATATTCTCTTCTCCTTAATATGACATATCAATGCGAGAAATAATTTCTAACCACAAGGTTATATCAAATGCTAGTGTCAAGTAATTTTTGCAGCAAAATTTTGACCACCTGTACATTGGGATTTAGTATATGTTAATGGCGGCTTAGTTCTGTTAACTGATATTTCCCTATGATATATGTTTGCCTGGACTTAGGGTTATTTAGTTGGTATTTTCTGAGTAAAGTAACAAAGACAACTGTTGTTTTGAAACATCAAATAATATTCCATGTCATAGTGTACAGTGCTGCTGTCATCATTTTAAAATTGGTAATTTTTTTTTCTGTTTAATGATGATAGATGTGCTTTGTTTTAAATAGTGAAGTGGTTTGTACAAAGGGTAATTCCTCTTAAATGGAGCAATTGCTCATAGTGGACATTCACAGATCGAAAACAATTGAACTGAAACTTCAATATCAACCTTTTTTGTCTTTAACAAGAAAGTAGTTCACGGTACAGCTCTCGTATCAATGATGAAAAGAATCCACCATGAAAACAAAACAAAAACCAACAAACCCTCTGTCTCTACCCCAGCTATTCCATTAGTGCTTACATGGTAAATTAGTGTAATTTTATTTGGGCCTTAAGCATTATGACTATGGAGAAAAGCTGAATTCCCCACTCAGTTACTTATGTCATGCTTCTGGATCTGATGATTTATAGGAGTCTGAAAGACTTTTTATCACGTTCTTTTTTCATGGTTTAATTCAACGTTGATTTATTTGGTAGCATTTTCAATTGATGTAGTCAATAGTGTCAATAATGGAATAAGGATTAGAACAGATTATCTCTGTGCTAAAATTGTGTAAAGAATTAAAATGGATGAACAATTCCTGGATACAGTTTATCTTTTTTATAGAGCACAAGCACAGCAATTGCTGAATACCACCATTGCAGTTACAGTTCTAAGTATATGTCTTTTGCATTTTATACTTTAGTGAGCCTTCAAAGGATCACCTATGTTAGTTGAACTCAATAACTGATGTTTTATGATGACGCTGTTTAAGCCTATCATGAGAACACTGCCTTTCTTTACCTAGTCCATTTATAGTACTCACGCACTCTGTGGCTCTCCTGTAAAATCAGTTAATCTGACTTTTGCTCATGAAAATTTTAAGCATCTGCTAGCTTACAAATTGGAGTCTTTGCACAATTTTGTTACTCAGTCTGCTATTTCATGGCAATTTTCATGTGAGAACATACAACCTCTGCTTATGACTGCATGAGTGAAAAGAAGTCCACGTTACTAATGCTCACTCACCATCTGTTTTTCTTACAGCTGGGCCTTGAATAATTGTCCAGTAGCTGATGGACTGAGGGTAGGCAATCTTTTCAGGGTTTTCTGATTCATTTAACCAGCTTCACTGCCCCAAGAGAAACATAGTGCTTGTTTATTCATATGTGTAGGGTAAAAAACTGTACTTTGTCAGATCAATTATAGTACTCTGTTAAAACAAAAAAAGGAATTACCGTGCTGCAAACAATTATCATGTGGATGCATTTGCACCTAAGGGAGCTGTTTGGCACTCTTCGGGAATTTTAGTATATGACTGAAACAGACCTCAAAAGGTGGGACTGTAATTGTTGCATCCAGAAGTACTGTTAATGCACAAGTAAGGAATGATGTCTTGATGTGCTGTTTATTTTAATTAGGGTAAATTAGATCATTTGGTATTTACCAATAAACTCCGAAGCTGGTGTTTGAGACTCCACCTCTGATTCAAGAAAAATGTATGTGTTTACATATCTTTTGTCTCACAAGAGCTATTTTGCTGTTTTCTAGAGACTAATGACAAGTGGCTTAGAGATCAAGTGCTGTAGCAGTACTCATTCTGAGTAAGAGCTAGTTTGGGGCATTTAACTACAGTGTTGTCAAACAAGGTCAGTCTCTTCTCACAATAGTGAGAGGAGGTGCTTTAGTTAAGTACTCCCTTCTTTTTAAATACTAGAAGAAGGAAAACACAAAACAAAACCCCAAAACAAAAAAAAAACCAAACACAAAACCAACCAAACAAAACCAAACCAAAACAAAAAAACCCCACCAAACCCAACCCCAAAGGCTAACCCCCTCCAACCAACCAGAACCAGTTAAGAAGGTTACTTGCTGCTTTGGAGTATAATAGCAAGAGCAGTTGCAAAGGAGCTACCATGTGGCAGAAGCAGGTGAATACTTTTGGCTTAGAATCATTGTTTTTATAGCTGGGTTCTTTGAAATTTTTTTAAACACTTCAACTGAAAAGCGATGGCTGGATTTTCTGTTGTAAGCTATTTGTAAGTTGTCAGTATTCATTGATATTTGTTAAATATGTATATGGATGGTTATTTTGTGAAAAAATGTGGTGTGATATTTTATGCCAAGGAAAGTGTGTGTTGGTTATTTAAGTGGGGTTTTTTCCTCAGGGCAACTAGTAGATATTTCATGCAGTTTGTTTAGAATTTTTTGACAAGTAGCCATGCAATACTAAACTATTAAGTTTTTTGGGTTTGAATGTGTGAATTTCTGAACAGGTGAATAAATAATATCATCATGTTAATATTAATTCTGTTTAAAGTATTTTTGAAGTATTTAATAGGTAGTATAAACGAAAGCGATGGAAATTGTGACACTGGAATTTATCACCTTGCTTTATAGAGTTAGAATAATGTTAGTGGAAAGGAGAAGTCAACACCCTCTAAGAATCCTTCAAGCTTTCCTGCCTTTTAAAGGTGTATGTGTGATTGATTTATCAGTTTTAAAGTGTGATGTGTAGTACAAGAGCTCTCCTGAGGAACCCCTGTCATTTCTTTGCTAGCATTGCTCATTTACCTCTGAGTTGCCTTGTGCAGCGCCATTGACTTCTTTTACATTTTGCTTCCCCTCCTACTCTGTCAGTGCAGCAGCCCAGTGAATTTAATTAGAGAAAATAGCATTTCTAATGCCTATAGTATCCTGCCTAGTTGTAGTTGGGCCTTTGGTCTTTTGCACTATAGCAGGCTCCAGCTGTGGAGAGATCTCACTGTGTTTTGATCCTGCTCTTTTTCTCGTTGTGTTGAACACATGCAGAATCAAAATTAGATGCTGTAGTAAGAACTGAAGCATTCAGTAAATTATTTTTTGTTCACAGTGAGTCACTGATTTTTATTTTTTCCCCCAGATATGGAAAGAAAGTGTGTGGTGCTTTAGCATTGAAATACTTAAGATGTTCAGATGCTCATGAATAAGAATGCAAGTGCTTTCATCTTGGATCATTTTTTAAATTTACCTTTTGACCTTTTATTTCAAAACACAGTAAAAATTGTTGGTCTTCCTGTCTGTAACATCTTGAATGTGCCTTTTTTGTAACTGTGCATAAATCTAATAGTATAATCTCATATATTTGTGAGATGTGTGTATGAACTTATGATACGCCTTGCCTCAATTCCTTACTGACTTGCACTAACGTTTATTAGGTAGTTCTGAAGCCTGCTTCTTTGGTTTTACTTCTCATAACCTCTTCTTTTATAGCTATCTTAATTATCTTTACTGGGGCTAGTAAGCCTTCTATAAATTAAATAGTTAATTACAGGTACTGATTATGGGCATGAAACTTTCTTCACAAACAAGGAGTGGTAAGAAGTTTTAAAATATAATCTTATGTTTTCATAATAGTACTGTCTTTCATAAGATAGTAGGAATTTAAAGTATTTGTTTGAAATAAGTTTCAGTAAGAGTTAGAGAGGTGAAAAACTGGTTAGAAGTTCTCCCAGAGAATAAGATCTTGTCAAAACAGAGCTAGTGTCAAAATTTGGGGGTGAAAAGAAGTCAGGCAGCCCATATAGTCAATGAGTGTCCCCTCCTGTCTTAAGCGGTTTTTCCTTGTCATGAATTAGTCCTATCTCTGGGATGTTACATGGCTGCGTAGCTCAATTAATGCTCTATGGCAGGAGGAGGAAAAAAAATGTCTCTCTCTTGTCAGAAGCAAAGTTATTTACTTTCAAAAGCTGACAGAATAGCACTGCAGGGGCTTCATTTATTTCTGTTCAGAATGTCATTATTGTGTAATGCAGAGGGACTTCTGCATGCATTGCAGGCTTATTCTTGTAATCTGTAGTCTGCTGGACGGCTGCGCAAGTGTAAAACAGCATACTGGATTGTTTCCCTATTCTGACTTGAGCTCATTGACTTTTGCAAAACTGCATTCCAGGTGTCTTTAAATATTTACTGTTTAGATGGCGATACATTCATTTGTCGGTGGTGCTGATGCTTGATACCTTCAGAATCGTGCTCTGGCCCAGCTGAAAGACTGATTGTAACCTTAGTTACCTGTATAATGCATGTCATTTTTCCTGATGGGTAGCATACGGTTTGAGACTGCTTTTCTAGCATTACTCTGTCATGCTGTAATTCTTCTAAGTCTAGCCCCAAAAGCAGTATTTTAGTGCAGAATGTTTTATAAAGACTACTTGCTATTTCATTTCTAAGTTTGAAAAAAACCATTCAACTTTGCCATTTTTCTATTACATCTACTTCAGAGGCAAGATAAGTAGTTTTGATGTTCCCTGTCCAAGTTCAGTGTGTGTGTCACTGCAAAAATACAGGAGTGTTCAGAAACTGCAATTCCAAGAGCTTTGGTTTATTTTTCTGTTCCTGTTGCTGCCATCTTTTCCAACTCCACTTAAAATACCACGCTTAGCACATGCATGTGAAATTGCCTGTTGCTCTGTGGAAAGATTTTTGGTACGCATAAAGTAAAAACACTGATACAGCTAACTTTGGGAGTTCCTGGTGCTCAGACGTTGCCGTTTCTGCCTGCTCTTGAATCAAATAAAATAAATGCTCCAATGGAAAATAACTTCATTTGGAGAGGAGTCACCTTTTCAGTGACAATAGATTTTTTTCTTTTTTTTTGTTAAGACTAGCCCCACTTTCAGTAGGTTTTTTTCAGTTTAAAGTGGTAAACTAAACATTTAAAAAATTCAAAATTTATTCGTTAGTAGTAGATTTTATTTGAACACAACCTGTCTTTAAGTGAAGGGAAGGGATTCTACTTCTAAATGGATTTACTTGCTTCTTTCCTTTTCCTTTATTTGCAGACATAAAATCCAATAAATTTCTATTGCAGTTGCTGGGCTTGGGGGGAGAAAAAGGAAAGGAAAAGTACAAAGCTATTGGGAAGCGTCAAACACAGAGAATGATGAAGTACATTTCATAGCAGCCAATTCCAACCCCAAAATCCCTGTTGTGCAGGAAGGCTTTCCAGCTCACACAGGAAATGCAGCCATTGCACAGCATAGTATTAATGATTTATACACACCGCACCGCTGCTTTTGTTCACTACCAGAGCCAGGTTGTGTTAATAAAGGAATTTCAGGGAAAAGGGTCCCAGCATGCTGAGTTGTTTTGCTCAATGCGGTGCATGCTGCCTTCATAAATCAAAGGAATTTAGTGCTTTACAACCTTTCAGAGCTGCTGAGGGTGTGGGGGTTTTGTTGGGTTTTTTTGTTGTTGTTGTTGTTGTTTTTTATTATTATTATTTAAGCTGATTCACCTAGTAATATTTTAATTTTTTGCTGTAAAGAATGGATGACCTACTGGATGAGATCACCTCAGCTCTTTTAGGGTTGATTGGTTTGCTTCATAGTGGCATTATACTTCCATTTGTTTTCTGTTTGGTATTTATGCTTTATGGTGTTGTCTATGGAAAGAGGCTAGCGTGGTTTTATTAACATGAAGAGATGCAGATCACATTATATTCTGTCTTGTTTCAACTAGGTAAAATGTAAAGGCAAAACATCTTTCCAGTAAACAAAGCAATTCTGTATTCTTTAGATAAAGTAAAAAAATTAATGACACTTACTAAATTATTTATCATTTTAAAATCAAGATAATTATTAGCAAAAATATACTTTTGTGTTCTTTTGCAATAAATGTGAGTGTTAATTTTCGAAGTTGTGGTTTTCATTGTGTTGGGTTTTTTTTTTTTTTTTTAAACTGGAAACTTTGTTTCCTAATAGCAACTACAGGACTGGGTACTTAATTTTGAATTATTTCACATAATGATTTTTTTCAAATAGTGAATCAATATTGATATTACTAAAGAAAGTATGTATATACATACATATACATTATAGAAATGAAGATAAAGAAGGACACTTTTAAAAAAAGCTTTCAAAATCTGACGTGACATTGGGTATTAAAGAAAGTTATGGGACACTTCTAGAAAGTAAGCGCTTGGTTTGATACTTATAGAATCTAATCTTTACTTTCCATTACTGTTTTACAAAAGGGGAGGCAGGTAGAAAATAATTAGAGGGAACGTGTTTTGCAGTTAAAGGGAATCTGGCTTTCCAGGGAACCTTAAGACTTCATATTACACAGCAGGCGCAGTGGTTTTCGTCTGTTTGGATCATTCAGAGTCATTGATTCATGTGGCTTTTGCTTACAGAAAATGTGACTGCCCTGTCCTGGCTTTGTTGCAATAGAAACTACAGTTCCCTCCTAGCTTTATGAAAGCAAACAATGTGGGAATCCGTATTGCAGAAGTTAAAGCTACTTACTACTGAGAGGAAATTTTTGTTTGTAGTTTGTTCTGTAGTCTGAAGGCAGATAAATACCTTCTTTTCCACTTTCATCAGTGGTTTAAATATCACAGATTAATATAAGACAGGTGCCCAGTAAATGAGGCTTATGTTTATAGAGTACTATTTTTGTATTTGTTTGTCCTCTATTATTCGGGTGCGTGAGTGTTTCATTGTATTTAATTATGTCTGTGAGGCACAAGACAACAGTCAACATCTGCTCTATTGTTTCCTTGGTTTACAGATAGCTTTGATGGGTTATTAAACAATCTATTTTTCAAACACAAAACAGGGAAACAAGCTGCACCCACATTATGTAATTTTGTAAAGGTACATTATGTAATTAGTTGTCTAGTATTTGCACAATAATCTTTTATTTTGGTTGAATAAATGCTGCTCCATTAAAACATATGTAATGATCTTGGACAGTTTTTACTTAATAGGGAATTTCTAGTTTATAATATATGGGTTAAGTTGATTTTGCCGCTACTGAATTGATTTCACACTAAACATTTTATATTTAAATAATGTTCTTGAGTTGTGAATGCGAATGAAAAATTGGAAGTCTGTGTTAACTTTCATTTAGTACTGAAACAGCTACTGATGAACTCTTACTGATTACAGAAGAAGTATTAATTGACTTGAATTATTTTTGAGTGAAAGTTTACCCTGTTCCCATCACTTGGGGAAGGCAATGCTCAAACTGGTTTTACTCTCACAGATCTTACTCAGGGCAGAACAACCCTCAGTGCTCCCCTGCCAAGATGTGAACGTAAAACAGGGATTTCAGATCTGTTCCTTCAAGTGTCAGTAACTGCTCCTCAATAGACTTGAAGGATTACACTTGCAGTTTTGACTGTCCACAAACATGTGACAAATGGAAGCTCAAACAGGAACTTCTAAATACAGTTTTCTAAAAAAAAGATGGAAAGCCAGGGTAATGCTGGTTGCAGGGAACTTTGTTTTCAAGGTGTTTCCAGAAAACCGGGGTGTGTGGGGGGTATTGTGGTTTTGTTTGGGGTTTTTTCTACGATGTTTATTGCTCAGTGGTTTGGTAGGGTGTGTCTCTTAGGAACTGCTCGTTATAACCAAACATATGTGTGTCTGTGTATACAGCCAGACAAACCACGCAGGTGTCTTCAAATGCATGTGTGGGAATGGAGCATTCACAGGCTTTTTTCTGGTATGCAATGCAGAGATGGATTTTAATGGGAGAGAAAACCAGGATCAGAATCTCTGCTGGGGTAGATCAACACAGTTTATTGACTTCCACTAAAGATGTTATCCTTGGCTTTGCTGTAAAATTACTACATTGTACAGTTCTATGTGCACTAAAATTGAACAACTGGTATGTGCGCACTTCCAGCAGAAAATGAACTTTGAAGCTGCTTTATGGAAACTCAAAGGGAAAGTTACTTTCACAGATTTATGAAGGAAGCTGAGTTACAGCAGGTGGTGTCTGATCTGTGATAGCGGTGGACACTGGTTATTTGCATAGCTTTATGAGGAATTAGGGATGTGGAGCACAAAACTGTTCAATGTTTTGTTTGTGTCATCTTAAAGAGCTAATCCGGGCTGAACAGTAGAGGAGATGATAATTCAGGAAATTTAGCTCTTTTACTAGTACCAGAAATGGCCAAGTAGATCAGTAGACAGCAAAAAGGTTGTTAACTTCCATTGCTTATGCAGTAGCACTAGATTACACAAGCATCTAAGGAAGCAGGCCGTGAAGGAGACCTATCATTAAGAAAAAAATTGAGGGAATTCTGAAAAACCTTTGAAAATAATTTCTGTAAGAATTTGCTAGTCCCAGATGACTCGTTAATTATCCTGAAATTTGACAATGCTGTAGAAGCACCTATGTAGCACTTTTCTGTCATTGCAATACCAGAGAGATGTTCCAATAATAGCATTTATAATCCAGATGTGCAAAAGTTATGTCCATGGGAACAGGAGGATATGAACTTTCATGCAGTTCACATTTGTTGAGCAACACAAGTCAAAACCTGTAGGGGACTATCGCGCTTCTTATTTTCATTTGTTCCTGGTGTTCAGTAATAGGCGTTTTGGTGTTTTGCTTTTTTACTAGATGGTATCATGGGTTGTATTTCTTCTAGTTAGGGACAGATCACTATTGAAAAATCTTGAGAAAAGGTACGATGCCCTCCATCAGAGAGTTTGAGTTAAATTTTTGGTGTCTGATTCTCCTACGTTGCACTGCAGGAGAATTGGACACATCTTGCATTTTGGGAGGAGCCTGCTAACTCTATCTTCTTTCTTGGAGCAATAAAATCTTACTCATATCCAAGTAATGACCTTAATATCAGCTAAGGTCAGCTAAAATACTGATATCAATAAAACCAGAAATAATCCTCTTCTGTTGTCGTCCTCCTCTGCACAAATTTTCACCAATCCTTTGCTGATGGGACTGACAAAGGTTGATGAAAACCTAAATGAAGGTGAGATTAAAAAGGCCATCCTTTCTGTATTCCCTTCTAATACCGAATTGAATTAACCAAAAGTAAAAAAAGTTTGTAAGAGGATGACAGGAAAGGCTCTTACCATCTGGCATTGATACAGCAGTATTAGGGTTTTGTGTTCATTGGTGTTTATTCTATCCTCTTCTGTTATTCTGATCAGGAGCATGATCCCCATAGGTTTATATTGTCCTGGGGAAGCTGTTGTGAGAGATAACATTAGAAATCAAGTACTCACATGAATTCAGTATCCACTGTGGTTGCTGAAGAAAATCACCTGTTTGGTAGCATAGTTATTTAGGACTGGAATGTATAATGAATAAGTAGATTATTGTCTAAGAGGTCTTGCGGAAGGGGAAGAAAGAAAACACATGATGTGATTCTTTAAGGTGAGATCTATTTGCTGTATTACCAGGAAGTTTTGTTGAAACTTAATCCAGAGAATTTTAGTCTTTCAAAGTAGTTTTCCTATGTACTAGCTGTTTACTTGAAGGTGCCTGCAGAGAGTACTGGAGCATTTCCACTCACACTGACCTGGCCCCAGTCACAGACCCTCAGACTACAGGCAGAAGGGATCTGACCCATCTCAGGAAAAGGCAGGTACCCCCCCGTGCTGTGTAATCTGTTGCCTGGATAGGCTGTGGCCAGCAGCAACCTGTAAGACATCAGACTGAGTTTAGGAGTGGTGGCTGGATTGCTGAACGTGCCATTAAGTGTGTATCCAAACAGTTGCATTAGGAGATGCCTATGAGACTGAATTGACTTGAGACGTAAAGTAGCAATGAAGTTGGAAAAGCTTTCTTAACTTTGTGGTATTCAGATTTGGAGGGAAACTTCATATCAACTGTGCCTTCTGCTTTCAGCCAAATCCTGCCTGCCTGCCTCAGATGCTCCTAGCTTGTAGTTCTTGGCTAAACTTCCGTACTTAAACTATTGCTGATGTCTTGAATTGAGCTGAATTATAGCTTGCATTACATCTAATGCCTTCAAGTCTTGATATTTTATCTCTGGAGAATATGAAACTTGTCAGTTGTGAACAGAAATTCCCTCTGATCCCTTTAAAAACCTGTAGGGTCTTTATTATTTTGGGGTTTGGATAGGTTATTTCTCCAAGGCACCCTGCTCACGTAGGATATCTACCCTATGCTGGTTTTTGCAATCAAACCATTGCACTTGGCATAGTAGGGTGCTTGAATGATGTATTTATACAGGCAGGAGGCATGACTTAATACCATCTCATGATTCACTATGCAGTCCTATTAATATGAACTTTACTCAGGGGAATAAGTAGCTGTTACTTGTCAGCAAATCCAGTGTGTATTAAGGAGGTGAAGTTGTATTGAAAGATCTTCACAGTGATACTCTGCTGTTCCCAAGGGAAGCAAATGAAAACTGTACTTTGATGAATAATGAATGTGCTAATTGGGGTCAAGAAGAAGTCATAGCTCCCTGTGATAGAGTAGTCAGAGTAGCCTGACTACAGCAATAAAGAGAAGTCCATTTGACCAGATTTAGCAATAAAAATGTGTGGCTATCTACCATCTCTGCACAACCAAAGTCTGATAGATGACAGTGACAGGCAGATGGCTTGTCTGTTCTAGAACACACTATTACGTTCCTGAGAACCTGTTTCATGCATGTTAGTGTCAACAAGACGGCCATGGACTGATACTAAGTCTGGTTGTGTGCTCAAGTATTGGCAAAAATCCTGTGTGGAATGGATGATGATCTATCATGGCATTACTTGAGTATATCAATACGATTCATTAAGACTGGATATTGATTAGAAGTCAGTCTGTTCCTGATTTGCGAGGAAAAATATATTTTGTTGCTGCTGGGCTGTAGTTGTAAATGAATGTACCCTAAGGGAAAGACTACAGCCTGTTCCTACCTGTTGGGAAGATAAATGCAAAAACTAAGTATTTCTTGGGCATCTTGGAATCCAGCACATGAAAGAGAAGAATAAATGAATGAGGTTAAGGAAGATATGTGAAAGTATGATAGTGATACATATTTTGTGAAATACATATATATAGCTTGACATTTTTTAAAATAGATATATGTAATGCTGCTTATCATTTATGCCACTGGAAGATGTATGTCATTTTCAGTAGTTTGGCTGTAACTGTATGATGTCAAACAAGCATGAGATCTTGAAAGTGTCTGTTCTACATTTCACATGAAATTTTCAGAACTGCTTAACTTCACATAGATTGGAGGCTTATCTCAACTTTTTAAGAAATGGGAGATAAACTCAAGAGCAGAGTAGTGGAAGATATCTGAAGTAGCCTGGAGATGGGAGTTTGTTCTCAAAGAAGTCAACAGTGAAAATGATACGCTAACCAGCTGGCAGGAATTAGGTAACGAAAGCCAGTATGGAACTCCATAAGTAAAGGAAAACAAGGTAGTGCTCATTAAGACATAAGAAACATAGTGAAGACCTTTGCAACACATCCCTGGTGTTGTGAATTAGTAGTTGTGAAGTAGTAATTTATGCATGTCAAAATCAACTCTTGGTAGTTAAAGCAATAGTATTGTCTTCCATTTGCAGCTAACTTTTCTGAGTGATCCAGTACAACAGGAGATAGAGAAACTCCCTTCACAAACAGAATTGTACAGAGCCACAGAGCTGTTCATTGAACAGCCACAGAGCTGCCCTACAAATGAGTCGCATCATCATGTGGGCTGCAACAATTTTTGTAGCTTTAGAAGATTGTTTTCTGTCTGACTTCTTGCATAGTCTAATGTTATCCTCCTTCTTAGTTCAGTGCCCAGCACATTAAATAACTGAAGTTCTCAGATTAATCCTGCTTTAATTTTGACACCAATGCTGGCACAAAAAGACAAATCTGGTAGTGATTTGGAATCTTTCTAAATCATAGAATCATAACATGGTATGGGTTGGAAGGGACCTTAAAGACCATCTAGTTCCAGCCCCCCTGCTATGGGCAAGAGATACCCTCCACTAGCCCAGGTTACCCAAATCCCCATCCAACCTGGTCTTGAACACTGCCAGGGATCCAGGGGCATCCACAGCTGCTCTGGGCAACCTGTTCTGGTCCTGTTCTTCTTCATATCTAATCTAAATCTCCCCTCCTTCATCTTGAGGTCATTGCCTCTTGTCCTATTGCTACACTCTCTGATAAAGAGTCCTTCTCCAGGTTTCCTGTAGCCCTTTTAGGTACTGGAAGGCTGCAATAAGGTCTCCCTGGAGCCTTCTCTTCTCCAGGATGAACAACCCCAGGTCTCTCGGCCTGTCTTGATAGCAGAGGTGCTCTAGCCCTCTGATCATCTTCGTGGCCTCCTCTGGACTTGCTCCAACAGCTCTATGACTGTCTTGTATTTGGGACTCCAGAGCTGGATGCAGTACTCCAGGTGGGGTCTCAGGAGAGCACAGTAGAGGGAGAGAATCACCTCCCTCAACCTCCTGGTCATGCTAAAAACATAGGTAAGTGTAAAGGCACCTATAGCTATTTGCTTGTATTTTCAGGGACTAGTAGTTCACAGATTGTTCTCCAGTTTTGTGCCATGATATGTGCAGGTGATGACAGGTCCTTACATTTCTGTGGTAGCCAAAGGGAAGTCCAGCCCACAGAGTCATCCATTAACTCCATTTTTTTTAACTTGCTTCCTCTCTCTAACATACATTTGTCACCTATGTAGGTGAATGTGTTTTGAGACTCGCTGAAGGGTAGCAGTCTACCTGCTATCATGAGATGAATATGTATCTCTAGCAATCTAGTCTAAGCAGGAACTGAAGGTTTTTAAGGATGTAGATGAGGGCAAGCCAGTTATGTAAAAATCTCTGCCTTCACGCATTCCTGAAAATGTGAAGCTAAGTAGATAGCTTTTGAGTGTGTGTGTTCTTTCATATTACCGCCATAGGTGATGATCTCCTTGTAGGAGACGCGGTTCTCTACAGAAGGAATTTACAGTCTCAGATGGATACAAACGTAGAGCTGACCTGTAGAGGAACAGAGATACTGGTCGTCATGCTACTCAACAGTCAGTTTATCCCCCAGTCAATGGTTTTTGTGTGGCATTCTGGCAAGAGGAGGTTTTATGGCCTGAAAGAGAACATTCATAGATGTTTATGGGAAGTTCTTACCTGGTATCAGGAAATTATAGGAGAAAGTATGGATGCCATTTTAAGTATGGTTAGGAGATGAAGGAACATAATATTCCAGGCGATATGAAGAAGAAATTAATCTTTCAGTTGTTCACAGTAGTAGCTAGGGTAGGAATAGGCTGAAGGGAGCCCTTGAAAGCGATGACAAGTACCGTGTAGTTGCTGAGGGAGTAAAAGGATGTGTTTTGGGGCAATGCAAGGGGGGGAAAGGAGAAATGATCTTTGTGGGAGCATTCCAAAAGAAATGCAAAATAAACAGGCCATCCTTCAGCCAGTGAGATACTAGAACAGCAGGTGAATCAGTGTGCCATACTGACAACAAAAAAGAAACTTTGGAGTTAGTCAAACCAAATAAAAACGGTTGGCCATGTACTCAGAGACCAACATTTGCTGAGATAGTGCACTTCAAATGCAAGACCAATTGGCCTATAATGTGAAAGCCTTGATTTTTCTAGGGCTACAAATTGTTTCCCACATATACTTCCTAGATTTTTGCATGCAGTGATTCTGTCTGAAACTCTTATAGTCAGCAACACTATAATTATCTTTATTTGTCTTTGAAATCTCTAAATTTGTGACCATTGTATATTTAAAAGAACAAGGCCAGAAAGATGAACTTCAGTGGAACTGAAGCGTTGTTGGTTTCTGATGGAAAGAGTCAGCTTGGTTCATCTTGAACTGCAGCTAGTTTTTAATTTGTTTCTAAGAGCTAATGTAATTTTCAAATAGAAACTTTTAAGTACACAAGAAAAATGTGTTAATACCAAATGTGCTGTATGTCACCAGTGTTCCACATACTTGAAAAAGATGGGTTTTCCTAGCTGTAAACAGCTTCTATACTCTTGCCCTATACACTACTGTAAACAGAGATGCTTAATAAACTCTTCAAATTCTGACAGCATCTGCCATACTTGTATCAGTATGAGATCAGTAGATATCTTTGATTTGTATATGTGATATTTTCCACTTAAAAAGTCACTAAAATATCCATGTTGTATTTTGGTTCTGCTGTTAAGTATAATAGGTATTGCCTGGGGAATTGATGCTTGGCACTAACAGCTCCTACATGTACTTCAAGCTTTGCTTAGAAGAGTGGAATAGAGTCAGTAGCTGAGGACGGGGGTCAAGTCTGAATGGTGCTTCTGGTGCCCTTGAAGACCCTTTGGTCCCAAATGGTTCTTGCAGAAGGGTGGAAATAGCCTTTGGAAGACAAGTGTAGCAGTTCTAAAAGCGGCGGCAGTTGTGGTTGGGAAGGTGGGGCAAGACATGCAGGACAGCTTTTTCTGTCTGCCAGTATTTAATGCCTGGCTCTACTTATCTCAGGCAATGCTAATCAATGGCTGCTCACCACGTCTTTCAGAGCGTACGTGGTACTGATCTGGTAATGCTTTTTTTGGGACAGTAATCTAAAGTTGCTGTGGATGATGGTAACTCCCAGGAGACTTGGAAACTACTTTATCTTCTCAGTTTTGGATTTTCCTTTACCAGAAAACCACTGAGAAATCTTAGAGAAAATGGAGAGCATTTGGAGAATAGGAAAGGTGGCCAGAAAACACGAGGCTTGAAGAGCTTAAAGGAATCAAATATGGTATGGCACAAGCTATAAAGAGGGTGCCAAAGTGGTGCCTGAATTACTTATGATGTGTTAGATGGGAAAGTTAGGCCAACGTTGCAAGGAATTAGAAATTATTTGAAGCTTGTTGGTGTATAGCATTTGGAAGAACCATTGTTTGTGGCATGATGTAGACATTAAGAAGAATTAATTATTTGGCAGAAAGATGCTCTAAATGTATGCTCTAATCAGATCCTGACAGAAGTAATCTATCATTGATTGGCTGATGACTGCATTGCAGGGATCTGCCTTTTCCAGGCAGTGTGGCTCCAGGGAAATTGCTGAAGTCTTTTTTTACCTTGAACCTTAGCAAAACTAGGCATCTGCTTTGGCTGGGGGAATATTTTGGCCATTTTCTAATGCACCATTTAGGTATTATATACAGGTGGGATCAAAACCTTGACCCTTCTGGCGTCATTTTCATCTTGTTCTGCCTGAATGTGTAGCCCAGTTTTCAGGCATACTTCTGGCTCTGTTTCTTTCTGTGTGCTTCCATGCTGTACAGTGGTCTCCATTTCAAATTACTTTTGGGCAAGTCCACAGTGAAATCCCTGTCAGAGCACTCCTGTCAGTAGCTTCAGTTCTATGCTAAAACATAAGACTATGGCATTAGACTGCTGGGCCTGAAATACGTATTTTGTGATCTTCTATTGCCACCTTGGCTTGCTGTTCACCTTTAAAACAAGCTTCTTTCTAGGAGGCAAGTTCATAACAGGACTACTCTGTCAGATTTTAGAAGTTTGATTGTTCAGCCAAGTTCTATGTAGAATAATTATAGTCTCTTACATTAATCAATTAAAATAATGCATTGTATTATTGGTGCAAAAATAGTCTTTAACAAGTTTCAAAAAGATGTGTATTGTATGAGCTTTTTAACTATGACTCGGGTAGTATCACCTGGGAGTTTTCAGTCAAATGTGACTAAATTCATATATTGCTGCTAATTTTTAAAACTGCAGATTCATTTTCATAAAAAATACCTGCCAATTAGCAAAATTCTGCAGAAATGAAACAAATAAGATTGTATGTTTTGTGTATATGTATTTTATATATAAAACTAGTTTTCATCTATTTTTCTTATTCTTTTCTCCTGTCTTTCATCTTTAAAATCAATTTTCAGTTTCAGAAAATCCTTGAAAAATTTTAACAAAAAAAAAATGGGTTTGGAAACAGATGAGAGCAACATGCCCTCCATTAGCATACTGAAGATGGCTTGGCATGTCACTTTTTTCTAACAGTGTTATAATTTTCTAGAATGTAATGGAAGTGAAAGCTGTATAGTTGTTTAAAAGTGATGATCTCTCCTTTTCCACCCACACACATAGTTAATTTTTTGCAGGGAGTAAGAATCCTGGAGTAGGCAGGAAACAAGTACTGTCACCATGAGCGGCTTCAAACAGGTGATTGTGTACAGTAGTGACCATTCTGGCTCTGTCCTAGCAAAAACATTTAGGCCCATGCTTAATCTTAATCATGCTAGAGGTCCTGCTAAAGTGAAACAGAATTATCAGCATATTTAATACTCTTCTGGCTCATTTTCTAAGTCCTCAGTACTCTTTATGATCAAATTTCATGTATCCAATATATTCTTGCAGAACAGGAGTGACCATTAATGCTAACTAATGGTGAACTGTAAAACTTGAGACAAATTTCCTTTTTATGTGGCTGGGAGGGCGAACAAATATGTTGGTATAAACTGGTGAAGCTGATGTAGTTGCATTGGCGTAAGTTCAGAATTGGGCACGGGGCGGAGATGCGAGTAAAGCTGTATTGTACTTCTGTGGTTTTGATTCACAGAGGTTTGTGCGAACTTAGGTAGCTGATGCACACATGGGACATCATCAAAGAGAAAAAACCAGAAAGTCAGAGCTTGGATTTGGAGTGCCATACGGCTATACATTTAGAAGCATGTTGTTATAGTGAGGCAAGCAAAGCATCCTTTCATTAAAACAGGTAACTACAGTTTATTTTCAAAGTTTCTTTTTATATATGAAAATTTGCAATGTAGTAAATATAAATGCTTTTTAAACATTTGATATTTTCATTATTCTTGAATGTTTAAACTGCTTGCAAAGGACTGAAAGGGTCCTTCTGTAAGTTGCTGTGTTCTGACTACCGCACTACTTCTTTTATGAGCTATTCTATTTTGTTACTGTGCATTTGGAAGGCTATTCTAGAAACTTACTTCACCAACACCAAAATAGTTTTTAAAAAATAACTTGAAAAAATATTTTCGGCCTAAATTTATTCAGAACTATTTTTTCCTTGATTTTTTTTTTTTTAGTGTGTCAGGATTGTCCTTAGCTTAAACAGTCTCTTCCTCCTACTGTTTTCTTCCCTGTTCACAGACTGTTTTGCTAGGATAAACAAATCAAACTTTCTTAGGTTCCTGTTACAACTCCATTCTCCTGAACAACACAAAAAGGACTGTCTCTACAGCTGTTGTAGTTGAATTTGACCTTTTTTTTTTTTTGACATGGATGAAGAGAACTGTATGCTATTGGAAGTACCTCTAAGAAACCGAGAAAAGAAATTAATTAAGAAATAGTGATAATTTGCCATTTTATATTTGCATCACACTATCGGCTCAAATTCCTTAAACAGATGCAGCGAGGTCCTGCTTTTTTTCTTCCTGAGTTTAGAACTAAAGTTTCTGTTATTAGCAGAAGGATGACCTTACATTTTGCATTATTGAATTTCATCCTGTTTCTATTAATGCAGTCCGTAAGGTTGAGCAATTCTTTCTATATAATATTCTTATCCTTTTCAAGTCTTGACGGTACCTTCTAGCTTTGTCATCAGGAAGTTTCATCAGCATGTTGGCTTGTGCCAAAATAATTAATGAAAATGCTAAGCAAAAACTGCCCCAAACCAGATCACAGAAAAGCTTCCCTTGAGCCTCTCCTTCCCTGTACAAATCTTGCTCTTTAGGTTTTCTAACATCTTATCAAGTACATACATGCTGAAACCAAAAAATGACTAGGTATTTTACAGAGCAATTTAACAATCCTTATTTATGTCAGTTGTCCCACTGGAGTCATTTGAGTAAAGCTTGAAGAATCCATTTTATAATCTTTATTCCTAGGTGAAAGAAATCTTCTCTCTCTTCAAATGCAGCTCACTCTGTTAGACCAAACAAATAGGTAATAGTTAAAATGAACATTTTTTTTTTTAAATTAAATACTTTAAAATGAGTTTTAATGGCAACTCTTTCTGATATACACCTTTTGTTTATATTTTTCTGTATGAAAGTTCATCACTGGCTTTGTATTGGAATTTATGGAAATCTTTTGGCAAAACCCATGATGTGTTAGCCTTCTGTGTGCTTAATAATGAAACTGCAGAGTTCTGTTCCTTAACAAGAAAAGAACAAGAAATATGATTAATAGCTAAGCATAATCAGATAACCAATGTGAACAGCATTATCCCCGACAGAAAAGTGAAGCGATTCTATAACAGGAGATGGAACTAGGTAAACATCACTTCATCATGTGACGATTGCTGTCCTCATTGGCAGCCTCTCAAAAGAGCATCATAGAGGGTCACAATTCAATGTCTAAAGTTAGAAATGGTATAAGGCTGATAGTAACGAGGGCCAACATGCAGCTGCTAAGGTAGATTTCTGAATCATGCAACGCGGGTGCTGTGATACATGAGGATCAATTACTGAAAACCTTTCACAATGGTCAAAATGTGACATTAAATAATTATCACATCAAATCTTGTCTGCAATTAGTTATCTGGAAAAGTAATTATGCAACAAAATCAAATAGCTGAAATGAGTGATGTGAAGCACCCTAGTTATTCGAAGACTGTAGGAGAGGATTTTTTTTGACTTGTGTCAAGTTTTAAGCACCTAACTAATTCTTTATTGAATTAAAAAAAATCTTGCTCAATTGTAATTCTTGTTGTTAGTCAGATCTGCAATAAGAGATGCATTGGCCATGAAACAGGTGTTAATGTCTAAGTTTGTTTTGTCTAAAGTAAAAATGATTAGCTGTGGAAGAGAATGTCTGGCAAGTAGTACATTAAAAAGCAAATCTGTTTTGTTTAGGGGGGAAATAGCCTAAATTTTGCTGTTTTGTCTCTTACACTAAGAGTGTAAGTTTAATTGGAGAACAGATATGAAATACTTTAAAGGTCAGATATGTTCTTAAAAAAAAAAAGCTATGATAAATGTAACAACTTAGATGTTGGGAAAGGTTAGAAAAGCTATTAAAATATCATTTACACTAATAGAACTAAGCTCAAATATTCAAAATAATCAAGAAAAATATAATGAATCAAAACAGAATATGTATCCAATGTAACAGACGTAAGTTTAAACTCTCAAATGAATATTGTTTAACAGCTTATAAATACAGGGAAAATTTTATTTGCGCAATCATGATAAACCTGATTATTTTTTAAATGACTTCTAGTAGTAACTGTTTTCATGTATATATGCCAGGAATGATAGGAAAATTAATTCTAATCAGTAGATCTGTACAGAATTTGATCTGTATGTGTATAGTACTGAAAAATATGAACTGATAAAGATTAGTTGGTTAGTCATGTTACTTAAGCTGGTCCCAAAATAGCACCTTCCTTTCTGGGTAGAGTTAGGTTTGCAGCTGTTGTCTCTATCTGTTGTCTCTGAAGAAAATTCTAACATTAAGAGTTGCTGACGTCAATTTTTTTCTTTTTTTTACAGCTGATGTGGGCTTTGCCCCTGACAGAAGTTATTTGGTTCTAGCTCTGAGTTTGGAAGAAGTTGGTATATAGATTTTCCCCTAACTTTCAATTGATGTGTTTAGCTTTAGTGGGAGTAATACTATCACTTAAACCATGTTGTCGTCTCAAGGAGTTTTGCTACATCCATATGGAGTGCCAATGATTCTGCCGGCAGCACCATACTTCGCTGGACTTGTTCAGGTAATGCAAGGCCGCTTCCAACAAGCAACTTAACTCTAGTGCACTTAGAGTAATAATTGGAATTTTTATGGTTGAGAAAGCAAACACTTTTAATACAGGCAAAAGCTCTCATGTAGTCAGCGAGAAGACAGTAGGAAATCAAAAAGATGGATCACCCTAATCTGTGTATTGACATCTCTCATGGCTGAATAAATGGTGTAGTTGAGCTATATTTGCTTGTATTGATTTGTCTGCTGTTTAACATTCATGCCTTTGCTTCATGAGGTTGACCACAGGGCAGAGGATTTGCTATCCATTCTAGGTTTCTGAGGGACTCAGCATTCCCACGGCAGGTCATAAGACAAAGTAACTTACCATGATGTGTTTAGGTTAAGTGTTTTAGCACAGCAAGTATGAATAGTGTTAAATATGCATTCGTATGTTATGCATCACACTGAATGAAAAAGAGTTTGTGTTTTTGTGTCTATAGAAATACATCACCTTCACAGATTATTTATGCACATTATATTAATTCTTTTGAGCCCTGAAAGTGTAAGGTCTTGCCGTGGGGCAAGAGTTCTGTATTTTAGAAGGTGACTGGCAGTTACTAGATTTAGTTGTTGGTGTTGTGTTGTCTGGTTTTTATTTTTATCAAAAAGTGGTACTACTGAATTTTCTTCTGTTCTTTCAAATAGATCATGTAGATACTAATTAAGCAAAAAGTATTGTGTTGTTTACAGTATTAGAAGACATTAAGAGTGAATTCCAGTAACATCTCCATGCATTGACAAAATGGAAAAAAAAAAAGTGTACCCTATAAACGGCAGTATTTAGATATTAAGCATTAACAAGGTGGAGAGAGACACGTGTGTTACGGCACTTCTGTGTCATGCTAGTGATCAGTCAAATTAACTGTGGAGGAGAGGCAAATTTTCATTATACTCCTTTACCACAACAGTTAGCTGATGTAGAGGGGCAAACACAGTGTGAAATGGGGTTTTCCACACAGGTCCATTCAGTAATCGGAGACTGTGAGTTGTTCTTCACTTTAGGCGTAGTATCAGACACATATGTCTAAAATAGAAATACAGCATTGCACAGTGGCCATTATCAGGTATCGAAAAACTGTGTCTTCTGGGAAATGCAAGCCGATGCTATTTTTTTTATGCAATGAGATATGGTAGAATGCTTGAAAACATCAAGCAGGCCTTCGTATCCATTAGAATTTGGGGGTGAAGGTCGGACGCTAGAGCTCAGTCAGACCCTGTGCCATCCTGTCCAATAAATAATTACAAGCAAATCGCGCCTTTCATTCTATGCTGATTGATGTTGAAATTGCTTTTGAAAGTTCTCATAAGTTCCTGTTATAGATTAAGTGCCGGTGTAGGAAAAATAACTGCACCCAACTGAAATGGGTGAATGTAATCAGGTTTAATGGACTCGAGAGCTTGTTGGGAATTAAATAACTATTGATTTGTTGGAAAGTTGCTGTCATTACAAAATGCCACTCTGGACGCATTATCCAAGCAGATAGATTAGAAGAAAGGGCCCTTTGAAAATTCAGGATGCCTTATTTCAATCTTTTTTTTTTTCCTTTCTTTCTTTCTTTCCTTAGAAAGATATATCCAGTCCTATGCTACTCCATTAGCATAGGTCTCAAATAGTCAAGCAATAAGAATTGTTCTACAAAAAAAATAGGTATGTTTATAGGTACAGTTGAAAAATGTTCTTCACATGGATACTTCTCTAGTCTCTCTTCTTTCCCTCCCTCTCCCTAATGTCATACCTGAAAATTGCATTTTGGAATCAAAACAAATGTTTGAGTTACTTTCTTAGTGGGTGAACTAGAACATTAAATGATTTAAACACTTCTTCACCCCAAGTTTTCATCTGTATTTGCAGTATCTGCAGTCAGCTTATGATACTAGAATGCTTATTGTTTGTCTCTTAGAGTAAACCGAAGTATCCAAAATAAATAGTGCAAAGGACACCTGATAGGCATATTTATATCATCCTCTTCTAAGCAGTAATTACATAATGTTCAGAACTTCAAAAATATGCCTTGATAAACTGATTTTATAAATGGTTTTACTGGGTTGCAGGTTGAGAGCCACAACCCTGAAGTATTTTCGAATACAAGGCTGTTTTAACATTTTAGAGGCTTATAAGATTGTAAATTATTTATTTACATGGATTTCTACAGAAAGTAGATATCTTTCTGATTAGGGATTCCCCATGATTTCCAAAGGGATTTACACCAAGATTGTATATGAAAACATTATAGAATATTACATAGAGATTTGGGGGACTATTTTGGGTTTTTTTTTTCAGGTTTTGTGTTGCACGGTTGAGTGAGAGAGAGCTCGGATCTCTGTGGAGGACTGTTACTCTTCAGGGGTTCTGTACCTTCAAGTGCTGCATATTATTTACCTTATGCTGTGTACATGCAGCCTTTTCCAGCCTCTCCTCCTAAATTCATCAGTGAACTCTATCTTATATCCTCTGCTTGCTTTTGTCATACCTTCTTGTTACAGAGTACTGGGATGCGTAAAACCTAGGGCAAACAAAAAAGGGCAGATACGTCTCTGGAAACACTTTATGTAAACAGCCATGTGTATTTTCCCCATTGCATGTGTTGTTATATTAAGAAGATTTGTATTCCTCTTACTGAGATCATATGTTTGAGTGAGATGATGAAAAATGGAATGCATATGTTCTTGGAGAGAGATAAGGTAGTTGTTCAGAGGTACAGATATGTCAAAATGTATCAAATTGTCTTAAATACACTTGCAAACTTAGTTTTATTTTTCGATAAATACATATGCATTTAAAAAAACCTTATTAGAATGATGATAGTATTATTGCCTGTAATTTCTTAACCCATTTTTTTAATGAGAAAAATAAAATCTCTTTTCCTCTCCGTTCTTCCTCCTGGGTGAAACTGTAGGAGGAAAAAATCACATGAAAGTACAAATGATGCATAAATAGCATTATGCCTCGTGTGGGTGGAGAGATGCTTTTTGACTTGGCACAAAAGATGCACTGGTGGCTTTGCAGGCTGTCACAACTACGCTGCCATGAGGACCAAAGCAGGTACTGCAGTCCAGTGACTGCGTACGCTGTGGACACCAAGGCCTACTTTGTGTCGAAACTATCACGCTCTTTCTCCCGGCAGGTGAGATAAAAAGAATGCCACAGAGGATTAAGTGGCAATCCAGTAAAAGACGACTTACCCTGCCCTTGGTTCATATCCCAGTTTTGTCATTGGATTCCCATGGGGGACCCCTTATGTCCAGATAAGCAATGAAGTCGGTAGGGTGTCACGAGAAAAAGATCCATCTGCACTGGCCAGGGTGGAACAATTCGTTGCCTACTGCTGGGAAGTGTGGCTGTGTACTGTACTTACTGTCTTCCTGGAATCAACATGTGAAACAAAGTTCTGTTGTCATTAAAATTACAAAGTGCAGCATCAATAAAACCTATTTTGCGGTACATAGGAGAGCAGTATGTTTTGTAGAATAAGAAGTTAAATGTTTCCGTATTAGCTTCATCTGTCATGGGTTTGGGTGTTTTAGGTGTATAAAATCCTTGCAATTGCTCTGGATATGTGGAATGTTAGGATTATGATAAAATATTTTAAAAACACAAGTGCAATATATGACATTTTAATGATGGATGCTAAATTATTTATTACATGGCTGGTTTAGGTGGCTCAATTTCCATTTAGCAGAGAAAGGAGTTCATACACGTTATTATAAATATAATTAAAGTTGAAATGACTTAGACTTTTCAGTAAACTACTGG
Organism: Aramus guarauna; assembly: GCA_013400195.1. Classification (NCBI taxonomy): domain Eukaryota; kingdom Metazoa; phylum Chordata; class Aves; order Gruiformes; family Aramidae; genus Aramus; species Aramus guarauna. The sequence goes on along the minus strand of VXBL01004712.1, from coordinate 2,413,434 downwards.
AAAATTCTAAATAGAGAGACAGTTCTATTTAATACAAGATGAACTTCTTAAAGATTAAAAAGGTGATATGTTTTTTTTTCTGAATACAGTCATTATTTTTTAAAGTATGCTTTTATTTTAGCACAGTCACTAGAAAAGCTTCTGAGAGCTCTGAGGCTTTAAGCTTATGTTCGTTGTTGAAGACTTCAGCGAGCTAAGCTAAACCCTTTTCTTTGACTTTTATTTGCTTATTTATGTGTGTGGTGGTAAAGGGGGATAGAAGAAAAGTAGGAAACAGATGGCTCTTGGTTAACTATTTTAATAAACTGGGAATTACTTTTAAGTACATCGTTCTTCAGCTTAAATTATTCGTAAGATATTTTGATGGTATCTGTGCATCTGATTTTCCATAACTAGTGAACTAGTGTGTTTGACTGACAACTGGAAAAGTGGTAATCTGGAGACAGTTCCATTTTATTTTGGGACTAAGTGAGAGAATTGCCTAGAATATGCTGTCAAAAGTAGTGGTGCAGACTTCTTCACAGTTCCATCGTTACCCGTCTGTAAAATCCTTGTTTTAGTGCTGTTTTGGGAAGTGCTAGCAGGGAATACATTCAGAGTACTTACAGATGCCAGTGTGTTGGGCTACCTGCGAAAAGCACCCTCACTTTCTGGCAGTTGACTTTTGGAAAATGTTGTGGATGTGTTGTGTTAGCTTACATTAAAAAGGCTTTTGTAATTTAGTAGTTTTTATCTGAATAATGCATTTGAAACAGAAATGATGAGACATTATAGTTCCTTCCGTGTTGCCTGAAGTGGTGTATAGTTGTTTCGGTTGTTTCGCGATTACAATCTAGTGGAATGCAGTGCATAATTTCTGTTTACATTGGCTGAATTGCCTATTTGAAATGCAGTAAGTAGATGATTTACCTTGGATGCAGATTTATTCTGGCTTGATTGTGTTGTTCTGCCTTTGCAGGTGATAAGGGTCTCCTATTACTAGCACTGTATTCCCAGCGCTTTGTGAGTGGAAGGCTAACATGTTTTACTACTGCAATCACTTTTCATCTAAGTGTGTATTTTGTTGTGGTTTTGAGAGAGTATATCTAAAATGTCTTCAAAACTGAGTTGCAAAGTTTTTCTCCCTTCTGTATCTAAAAGTGCTTTTAATAGGTGATGTAAGGTGGTGGTGATAGTGATGGATGGTGGTCTGTGTTACTTGGTTTACAAAACTTTTCAGTTATCAATGTTTAAACCTCTTGAAATACAACTTCAGATTTTTTTTTTCCTTTTGATACATGGATCAAGCAATGTAGCTAACATGAACTCTCTGTGAAACCTGTCATTTGCTCAAGAGGCTACAGGCAGCTTGAAAGTCTTTTATTATTGCTAGAGCTTGAAAGTCTTTTGTTATTGCTGTTGCAAGAGTTATTTTGTTTTAACCTGTCTTTGTTTTGTGCTAATAAGTGCAGATATCATATAATACGTGGTGAGTGAACCTGCAGGGGGGAGAGGGAGGAGGAGCAATGACACAGAATGTCTTTTCCATTGACCCAAAAGACTTTTTAGTGAGAAGAATAGCCTCTCTAAATAGTTTTAGTACAACTAAAGAAACAAGTGGTTATTCTCTCCTTCCATCTGCATAATTTTGTCTTAGTAGCCTTTATTTCAGAAATAAATGGGTAACATAATTTGAATGAGTCAGGCAATAGTACTGTCAGCTCAGTCAATATGGTGTTATAGTCAGGACTTCTTTCTGAGCTCAGCAAAAAACCAAAACATTTCATCTGACTTCCAAAGACAGGATTTTTTCCTGTCCCACTTGTGCATGCAGTATCCGTGTTAGTGAATTTTTGACATGCTATATAATTATGGTCACTCACTTGTGTTGGATAATACACTTCAATGGAGTGTGTTAGTATGGCGAGAAACTGGGTAAATTTGAGCCTTCATGGCTGCAGCATCTGCAGTGCTTTTGAAGTGGAATAAATAAAAGCATATTTGAGATCATATGAACAGAATAGTTTCTATAAGACAGAATAACTTTCATTAGGACAGGTTCTCTTTATTTGTTCATCCCCTAAATAAGACAAAAGTTTTAAGGTTTGTGTTCTATGCAAAGGCAGATTATTTAATTTGGCTTCCCTAACTAGAAGCTAGCAAGCTGATACAGCTATTTCCAAGAATCTGGCATTTCAGCTGATTCTTTTTTTTTTTGGTGTCCTCCCC
>VXBL01004712.1:2391604-2410552 GCA_013400195.1 Aramus guarauna | reverse complement strand
TTTTTTTTTTTTTTTTTAGTGTAGTGACAGGTTGTGAGCACTGTAAATAGATAATAGGAATTTCATCTAGGTAAATTTTCTGTGTCAGAGTTTCCATTTATGTTTCATGAGATTCAGATTATTGTGGATCATGGTAAATTCAGATACCCTGGTTGTTTCTCTTCCTCTAGTGGCCAGAGATGCATCAGCTGGGTAGCTTGGAGGATGACTTCATCCTCTTAAAACCTGATGGTTTTATTAAATCAATAAAGAATGTCTTTTTTTAATCTACATATTGTTTTATTGCTGATAAAGCTGAGAGGAAAGTAAAAGTCTCTTGCTTATATATTCAAGAGTCAGAATGGTTCATATTCTGCCTTTTAAGATTTTGTTTGAAGCCTTTGAATTAAATAAAACAAATGGTGCATTTCAAGGAAATGTTATTCAGACTTTATTGGAAAGTATCCTTAAGTGAAAGCAACTTATTTCTTATTAGGATAAAGCAAAAAATACTCATAAATCAGTGAACTGTTCTGAACTGTGCCGATTTATTTTTTATTTTTAAAATGAGAGATTAAAAATCTTGTGAAATGATCATTACCCCAGTGCTTTTCATCTTAGAGAGCTAGAAGTGCACTTTCATTATGTCTCTGTCCTTACTTTGCCATACTGTTTCAAAGACATGTAATATCCTCCTGTATAGTAATTAGTATAATTTAAAAGTCATGGAGGAGAAAATGGTAGGTTGTTTATGTATTGTTTTACCATGATAAATGTCTATGACACCTTACATTCTCTGTAACGTGAATATCTAGCAAATACAGTAAAATGCATCTCCAGCCATCTTAGGCTTGTAAACTGTAAAACATCTAACCCAGGTAGGAGAGTAGCTGCCAAAATGCAAATACATTAGATTTCTCTGAAAGTTACCAGCAACTATGCAGGTATGCATCAGCTGTCTTCATTTTTACTGACAGTGCTACTGTATACAAGCATGTTTCAAATATGTTGAGAACAAATCATGTTGACACTTGAAAGCAAGAAAGAGAAAGAAGGGAATTTCCAAACATTTTACTTGTTGTCCATCTTAGAGAAAATCTTAGAATTATATTAAATTAGAACCGGAACATAGGAGAGCATTCCAAAGAATTATAAGAAGAGGTTAAAAAACCCCACAACACTGTCAAGCTTTTTAAAAGGTATAACCACGTAGTTGGTCAAAAGCAGGAAAGATGACATTTAGTTGAGAACTAAAAGGTGACTAGAGGTGAGGGAAAGCAGGTCTTCCTGCATCTCTGAATGATCTTGTAGCTAATAATACAAAATGAATCATTCTTTTCTTCCCTACTAGCCTCAGTGTGATGCTGACTTTTAGTGAATTAGTGAACCTGAGAAGTCCTTTCTTACCCCTGGAGATAACTTTTCTCTGTCAGTGTGGCTCAGGTGATTAGGCTCGGTGGGATGCCGAGCTGAGTGCTTAAGGTGGGACCTGCTTCAGCTATCTGAAAGAAAGTTTGAAGGTTTGCACCCTCCTATGCAAAATGGCTCCTTATTCTCCAAGTGCTGGATATGTATTTTATGTGTACAAGGGCTTGTTTTATTTTATTTTTAGGAGAGTGACTTTAGTGCTTGACCAGTTTTTTAGTTTGTTTTTTCTTTTGTTTCTCTGATGTATTAGATCTTGTCTGTGCAGAAGGAGATTATACATAATTTTTTGATATTTTGAGAAATACAGAAAAGCCTGTTTTCAATGAAATAATCTCACATGTGCTAGGTTATCTTTCTCTTTGACTTGGAATTGTTCTGAAAAACACTGAGTAACTTTTTTTAAAAAGAAATCTGATCTTGCTAACATTTGAGGTATATAGAGAAAGTAAACCTCCACTACTGTATTTCAATGCCCTGTTAGAATGAAAACATTTTGCCTTCAGTTATTAACAAACAAACAAAAAAACCCAACAAAAAAACCCAAACCAAAACATAAATACTATTTAGAGCCATCAAAAAACAGGATGGAAGAGGATAATGTTTTGTATACAAAAGAGAAGATACAAATTCTTAAGAAAGCCATGAGGATAGTTTTAAGAGTCTCAACAGTTTTACTCTATAGAGCCAGAACCATTCTTGAAAAGGTCTGCTCCTCGATATCTTAAATAATTTCTATTTTGTTATGCATTTGTAATAACTAATTAGTACTAAGTGGTTCTTAAGGTTGTGATTCCGGGAAACTGTTCTATATTGGCAAGCTGTTTATTCAGGAACAAGCTGCAGAGCATGGTTTCACTATTTGATCTCCCTTCCAATAAATGGTACTTTCAGAAGTACAGCAATCTTTTCTACCTTGTCCTGAGATAGAACAAGGAGAATCTAGCGTGTTCTGTTGTGACAAGTCATGCAAGAGTCTGTTCTGAGATGAACAAGGAAAAGACAGCACAAGCTTTCCTTTCAGTAAGGGAAATTAAGTGTAATTGGAGCACCTTTCCTTTTGGAACACAGGAATAAATTACACTTTTGACTATTACTTTTTTTTAAAAAATCTTGTGTCTAGACACAAAGCTGTACCCTCTTTTTTTTTTTTTTTTTTTTTCTCTTCTTCTTTGTCCTTTTGGCCTTATAATGTCTAAAACCAAAATAAAGCAAACTTGAAATCTTGAAAATATCTTAACCAGTCTGTGACCAACTCATAAAATTAAAAACCTAGCTTCCATGTTCTCTTTGGCTTCTCTTCCCATTTCAGACACAAGTATCCATCTTGCTTTTTGCTACCTAGACACAACGAGTAGCAGTTATCACTAGTTGGATCCAGTAATGGAAGAGGATTTAAGGCTAACTGGAAAACAGCAGCTAGGGTTAGGCCCAGTTTTCCTTAAAAGGCCAGCCAGTCTTTGGGAAATTGTTCTTCCTACTTGATATTCCCCCATCAAATCAGTTCTTATGTTTGCCATTCATTTTTAAAAGGGTCTGAGTTTGCAAAAATGGCTGTTTAGTTCCGTGTTTGTTTATTCATTTGGAATCTTAAATATAAAATGAAGGAAAGTATCGTGTGTAAGGATTTACTTCTAAGTACTTCTAAAGGTTACCTAAAATTGTTGATGATTCAAAGAAATTTTTCAAAATTAATCATTCTGTAAGAAAAGAAAGAGATGGATCGGTTTCATTATAGCATTGGTCAACGTGTACTGGGAAACTGTCTTTGCTGGCTCCTGTGGTGACTTATTTTGCAGACATAAGTTGTTAAAACACACTCGAGCCTTTTGAACACTGCTGTTATAGGAAATGAAATAAATCCATTGCAGGATTCTCAGAGTACCATTTTTAACTGACATACTGTGCTGGATTGACTGAAGTGAGTACATGGTCTTTTTACTGCAGAAATGAATGCTTTGATTTTTATGCCTTACTCCGTGAAGGAACAGTTAAAATCCGGCATAGGGAAACCTAACAGATGTTCATACACATTTCCCATCTGAAAATGCTTTCCACTGGCCAAGACAATTGTTAGGCACAATTAAGCCCAGTGTATACATCCTGTACTGTAAGCCAAGTCTGCTGAATATGTTCCCAACAGGGAAGCCCAAATTTGAAAGGAAGGCAGTTTATATGAACTTTCATCTGCAGTAGATTTTTGGGAGTCACTGTGTGAAAAACATAAGGAGACCTGATTGACAGCTCTGAGTCTGTGCCTCGATGCACTGTGCCCTAAACTGTATCTTTAAGAGAAAATTTCAATCCATGAGAAAATTTCACATGCGTTTCAGGGATGCTAACACTTGAAATCAGATTTCTGAGTGGCGTTTGGAATTAAGTTGCCAACTGACTTAAAAAGCTTGTGATATTATGCTTTGTAATGTTCCACATTTAGTCTAATTGTCACTGTAATCAGCTTTATGATGGCAACTCTTCGTGATGACTACAGGGATATATTTTCCTCTTTTTTGCATATTGTGTCTGAAATGCGAGTTACTTTTTCATTTCAGAGGCATATTGGTGGTGAAGGGAGAAAGGCACTGCAGACCTGCAGACTTTTAAAATCACGTATGACATGTTTATGCAGAGAGTGGGTTTTGTCATTTCCAATGATGTGATAGCATCTACTGTATAAAAGGATGCTGAGAACGAAATACTCTTATATTTTGTGATATGTATTGTAACTGAATACATTATAGTTGGCCATTTCAGAAAAGCATGCCTCCTTCTCAGTACCTCAGAAAAATTGCAGTGATTGACTACTTTTGTTGTATCAGAATATCATACAGACACTCTGAAAGTTTGCTGACCTAAAAATGTCAGTGAATATTTCATATCAGTTGTCTTTTGTATTTATTTTTTTTTTAGGGGGGGGAGACAACAATGCAAGACAGACATTGCTTTTCTGTTGTCTAATGCCTGTCTTTTAATAACATAAAAAGCTCTGTGCCGGGTCTGTAAAAAGAATTGGAAGGTTCCTGTGCAGTCAGTTTTTCACTGAAATATGCAAGACAACTCTAAAACCTGTCTGCTTATTTTTCTGTAATAAGATACAAATCTACAAATACTGATTCACTGTTTTTCTGTGGCCTTGGTTTTCCATATAATGTCTTTGTTAAATTCCTCTTCAGGTGGATAGAAGTAGGGTTTGATATCTCATGTTATCTTCACTCATGGCAGAAATAGGGAGAAAGTAAGTCTGTAGTAGTCTCACGTGCAGACGATGATACCTGGTTAGCTGTATTTCCTAAAGGCAAGAAAGTGAGAGTCCCCTGGTTTTCTGAAAAATATGCTTTAGTCTTATGAGAGACAATGTCGTAAGTATCTCTTTGTTAGTCCTCTGAAACTGGTGGGTGTCTGAGGAGAACCTAGAACATTGCTGTGCAGCATATCGCCTTGAAGTGTGCCTAAAAATGATTCTGTGCGTGTGAACTCGTGGCTATGTGTTTATTTCTGGTACTTGTCCACAAGAAGCATTGTCTTGCTTAAGTGTCTATGAACTGTACTTTTTATATGCTGTTCTGCGGTCATCTTGAGGTCAGTATATTCCTGGTGGACGGTTTTTGGCTGCAAATTTATCTTCTGCATTATTATTGGTTGATTCTTACAGAACTGCACAAATTTTTTTTTTAATAAAAGCCTTCCTCTAGCAGAATAATATCAAAATGCCAAAAAAGCTACTTTTATTCTTTTGGTTCCAGTAAGAAATAGGAAATCAAGAAGGGAAGAGGTAGTCCAGTGATTTTTTGGTGAATCTTATATAACATGGGAGAGATTATTTCAAAATATTAATAAATATGTAGTATTGTGCTTCTGGATAGATAGGATGACATTTTCTGGTTTACATTTTCAGTTTGTTGAATGCATTGTAGAGATTTTCCTCCCCTGGATTCCAGAAGTTAAGATCAAGTACCTGAAATACTTAAAAGCAGTTCTGGGTCAGAGCCAGATGACATAATTATTAAAGCCCATATTTCATAGTTTTATTCTTCTTTTTGTTTTGTGTCTTGTCTGACACAGTAAATTATCTGCCCAGTGCTTCATTTTCTTGATACAATTCTATAAGGCTGTTGTAGTATTACAGTGTTTACCCATGTTTCTCACTTTCTATATTCTATATGCCTCTGTTATTTTTCTCACCTTGTTCCTTTAATAATGTTTTCTTTTTTATGTAACTTGCACCACTTCCCTGTTACTAGAATGGCATAACCTTTTTTGCATTTTATTAATTCGAATTATTTTCTGAGCACCATTCTTCAGTTTCATTGTGGAAAAAAAGTATGTGACATGACATCCACAGCATAAAAATAGTTTGTGAGTTGGGAATCAGACACCTTCAGAAACAGATCCAAGACACATTTTTAGGGAACACTGTGTACTAGCAAGCATTTAAAATATTTGTGGAAGTGTGTTTTTTGAGAATGATGTCTGTTAGCTCATGAGGTGATTCTCAAGTGTACTGTCTAACATGCCATCCATTTTACTACTATTTCCCTAATGATTAAAACTAAAACTAAAGAATTAATTTTCTGTGGATATATGGTATACTGATACAATTGCATTGTTAATATTTGTTATATTTACCACTTTGTTATTCTGTGTGCATATGTAATTCTGCTTAAGCAATGTGTTTCCTTGGAGTGAAGGCTAAAAGTTATAAATTTAGGTAAAATTGATTTATTGTTGGGGGGTGGGGTGTTTTTTGTTAAATAGCTCTTGTGATTCAAGGGTAAGATGAAGTAGTTAGGGTTAATTGCTCACCACACCTTTTTAAAAAAAAAAAAAAGTACATACTTTGTGACTTTAATAGTTAGCTTTTGTTCTCTAACAGGTCAGGAGACTTTGAATATATATTACCTACTGCAGAAACAGAAAAATCAAATGGAACGTGTAATGGTTCTTTTTCTCTCTCTGTCTCAGCTTAGAACATTGTTGTTAAAAATTTATTCCATGCTCTTTGATGAAAACCATTTCTCTAATGTAACAAAACCTATTTTTTGATGTTGTTGTCTTTTTTTTTAATTTATTTTCAGAATCAGAAAGTGAATATGTACATTTATATAAGAAAGGTTTCTTGCTGTGAAGAGGGATTTCCAAATCACAGATTCAAAGATGTTCAAGCCAGAAAAGATCATTATGATAATTCAGCCAGTCCTCTTGAATATACATGCTACAGAATTTCTGTGAGACTGGCTTAAAGCAGACCTTTTGGAAGATAGTTAATCTTGTTTTAAACATCCAAGTAATTTTGATTCCATCAGTTTCACCAATACCGTACTGAAATGTTTGAATGTTTAATTACCCTTGCTGTTAGGATATTGTGAGGCTCTATTTCTCTTTATTTCCACTTCTAGCCACTGGTTCCTGCTGGGTTTTTCATCTGCAAGATTGAAAATGCAAAATACCCACAAACAAATGAGGAAGCTCTTGAAGTGTACCACCTCCTAGAAGAGGTGTATATCGCGGACATGGAGGAAAACAGGGAGGGCAGGCACCTTGTGGGATCATGTAATCTACTTCTCTGCCTGAAGGCAAGATCAACTTTGCCTGTGTCATTCCTGACAGATGTTTGTCGAGCCTGGTCTTAAGATCTTGAATGACAGGGACTCTCTAACCTCTCCAGGCATTTTACACTTGCACTAAAGGTGTCTTTTTTTGCCCCCAGTGTCTGAGTTAAAATCTTTCCTTTTGTAATTTAATTTCCCACTGTTGTTTTATGCAGAGTGGGCATAGAAAATGCATTATTTCCCTCCTTTTCATAGTGGCCAATTACCTACTTCATCAGTGGTGTTAACTGCAGCCTTCTCCTCTTGTGGTAGTGCAATACTCGTTCCTTGAGTCTTTCCTTCTGGAGTTTTCCTTAGCCTACTACAGTTGTGAGGCGTTATGGATAAGACTTTTAGATCCACAGAATTTTATTGAGGTATCTAATTTCTCTTTTTGAGAAGAACATAATATAATGTATGAAGCATAACTTTCCTTCAGATACTTGAAATCAGAGTAGAAGATAATGAAATTTTTCTAGTAGATACAGATGTACAGTGGGGAGGAGAGGTGAGAGTTAACACTAAGTCGTGAGACAGAGCACTGTGAAGGATGAGTTTATTTTGCTGTTATTAAAAATTTCATTTCAGGATAATTCCTCTGAGATTTAACACGTTATTTTAAAAAAAGCTTCCTAGAGCAGCAGTAAACAAGACACAGTACACTAGGTTCAAACGATTCATAAATGTTTGGATTTTTTTAAAACATCCCATTTATTGAGTCTATTTCTGATACAGTGCTGAAAGAAACAGCAATCATGTTGCCTGTGTGTTTGCAAAGAGTGACATTTGTAAAGTAATCTATTTAAATAATCAGCACTCTGAAGCCTTGTCTGCAGTTTTTGGCTGTCAAATTTTGCAAAGTAGGAGGAAAAATGTTTAAGGCACAGGCTGGTTTTTACCTATTCCTTCTTCCTCAGAAACTCAACTGAGGCCTCATTTTGAGGTGCTGCTGTACGTGTGGCAGCGTCAGCTGCTGTGCATGGCTTTGTCAAAGCATGTAGTTTGTGCTCTGAATGTCCAAAGAATAGGAGCACCACGTCCTTCCATCTGGATATGTTTATTGACATTACTGTCACAATGCCCCTACCCCCATTACTGCAGAAATGTGTGTATGGCATTTTTTACTGTATGGCATTTACATTAACATAGGACATACTTATCTACTGGAGTGTACAGGGGTGGCTTTTTTGTTCTCATGTTGTGTCGTGAGATTGCTTTCTATTACACCCACTGTTTGAGTGGACACCGTTATGGAAATCACAGCAGAAGATCAACGGACTATTTAGATACAAGAAAAGCATGGTCTTCTCTTGGGAAAAATGAAACCTCATCACAGCGGGTAATGGTATGGGTTATTGGTAGGGATAACTGATTACATTAATGGCAAAACAGTAAGCAAAATGCACATGTGCTACCATTGTATTACCTGCACTTAATTTACCCCGATAATCATCACTGTATTTTAGAGAAATATTATCTTAAATGTATGATTTTTCCTTTTATTTGTTAAGTTTTAGATAGATGACAAAATATGATGTATCAATACACATAAAGCCACAGTGCTGTAAAGTCACATGTTACAAACTGTAATTAATCCATATTTCATTTGACAGCCTCCAGTAAAAGAAGGCGTTTTGGCATGTGTTTAGAAATATTCCTGTTCAAGAAGGCACTGAAGTTGCAGTAAAGCACATGCTGAAGTGCTTTCCTGAATTAGGATCCTAGTACTCAGTAAATATAATCACATTTTCTCAAGTTTTCCCCTAGTGTTAATATTGATGATAGGATCTAAAACTCTGAGTCATGGATCAAGAATAGCCTGTGATCAGGAAGAGGCAGATAAATGGTCATGGAAAAGCAGAGAGATTAAGAAATGCGGAGAAGTAAAGCAAAATAAATGAGCCTTAGCAAAGTGGGATTTATTTGCCAGTTTTTATTTGTATCACTTTATACAGAACGACTGAAACCCTTTCTATGTACTGCATTTCTGCTTTAAGGAGTGTTCTTGCCCTGACTTGCTTTTTTTTCCTTAGTTAATCGCAAGAGTGCTAATGTGTTGAGGTGTGCACAGCAGAAATGAGCCCAGTTAGAAAATCAGGGCTTAGTGAGTGAAGGAAGCGTGGTGGAACTTCAGTCCTCACTGAGGGTCTCCAGATGACCATTGCTGAGTCCTGCTCTTGTAGAATTTACAGGGAAATCTCAAAGAAGAGTGACAGCTTTCTCCTCTCTTACGGACCAGCACTGGGGAGAGCTTGTAAAGGGTCAAAATGTGATAAGAAATGTATCAAGATGAAAGAGCACCTTTATGACTCGCTCCCGGACACAAAACACAGATAATAGAGCATCTCTTAAAGAAATCTTCTTAGAGTTCATGTATAATTTTCCATTTATATCATGAAGAACTGCGGGGATTATAATAATAAGGTTATGATTTCTTCTGCTCAGGCTTCATAATGATAAACAAGGTGTTAGTAAATTAAAGCTATCATATTATCAGTATAATTTTCCTTCCGTTTCTTTTTTTTCACTGTGATTTACCATTCTCCCCTCTCTTCTGGTTTATGCATCAATGCCTGCATAAATAGGAAGTGATCCTTGTAATGTGGACAAAGTCATGAGTGTAAGGCTGGAAGCTTTTCAGTTAGCTTAATAATACGTCTTATTCTTTGTCTCATGTATATATATATATATATAAGCATTTCTGTCTGGAGCATGTGAGGAGAGATCTGTTTCTCCTGTAGCCTAACATGGATCATGTATTTTCATTTCATGAAACTCATCACCGTTGATTTCATCCTTTCAGGGACAGATTCTTAGGTAGTTGCATACATTATAAAATTAAAATAACTCAACAGCGGTGTTCTTTGGGAGACTTGTACAAAGGACTTGTGTGTAGTTTTAAATTCTGTGGACTCGTTGGAATGCGGCACTGGTTTTCAAGGTTGTATCTAGATTATGAGTTATTTTGTATGAATATTTCTGTGAAATGTAAATATTACAAGGAACCAGAAAATCAGATTAAATGCTTGTAAAGATAATAATTACTTGATACTTGAAGATTTTGTTGAAATTTCTCAATAAGGTAGTTTACGGTGTTTTAAAACTAGCAAAGATTTGCTCTGTGCTTAAAAATTACCATTTCTCTTTATTTCAGTAAGTGCAGGCTTAATCTTTTTTTTTTCCCCTTGCTGTGTTTATTATCGCCAGGATGTGCTTAAATCATGCTCTGTACTCAGTGAAGCTTTGCTGAAGAACGTCAGTCAATAGTTGCAAAGCTGTCAAGCACTTTTTCCTAAGTTGAATTTACACAGGCACCTCAAGAAGAAATTAATGAAGTCTTGTTTCACTGCACATGTGTACCCATTTTTAATAAACTTTTAGTGAACTAAAGTACTTTCTGTGCAATTGCATTTTTTTCTGGATTACAAAATGGATAAAAGCTTCGTCAGCCTTTTCAGAATGAGGAGAATTGCTGTGTACAATTTTTTGTGGCAAACATTCACTTTAGGTTGGCGATATGTGAATTTACTCACTTATTTATTATACCAGTGATAGATTATTCTCACTTCTACTTAAATTTGACAAGCTGCGCAGTGCTAAACCCTGCTAAAATGGTGCAAAGACCCAATTACAGAAACTACAAAGGCATGCAAGAGTAAGCAAAGAAAAAACATATAAAAGGATTAAAGATCAAAAATAGAATGATTCCAGTGAAACTGTATTTAGGAGACATCAGGCAGGAAAACATGAAAGAATTAGAGTATGAAGAACAAAGCTTTATAAAGCTTCTCAAAACTGACAAACATATTTTAAAAATCATTTCTGTTAACTCTCTTTATTGGAATGAAAATAATGTATTGGAAAAGTACTGTTTTCAATGTTGTAATGAACTAAACACTTGAATTCTACTCTTTGTACATTTTGTTTATGGAGTTGGAGTTTTGTCTGCAGAGCAGTGGTAGCTGGCTTTAACCAAGGATTTAAAAAGTACGTTGTGTCTTTAATTTTAAATAAAATGTTATCTAAGATTTATGAAGAATTGAAGGGGGGATTTAACCTAATGCATGCTTACCTATATTAAACATGCCAACCTTTTTATTCCTTCTGTGGCTTTACACCCTTCCCTTCCACCTAATCCTTATTCCCTTATATAGTAGACATGATGTTGGACTGTATCTAGAGCCTAACAAAATTGTGGTCCAATCAGGAATGAAAATGGCATTGGATCCTTGCTCTTCTTCATACAGATGACTATTGTGTAGAATTCATTTTCTTTGCACAGGGAACTAGGAAAATGGAATAAATGAAAAATAACCCTTTCGGGACTAAGACTTAGTTCGTAGCAATTCCCCCACGTTCCTTGGATGAACTAGACCGACTTTTTACAGTATTGCTAAAAGGATTCCTGTATTTCCCACATACAGAATTTCTGCTGAACTTGAGAGAACCACTTTAGATACTAATACAGGTCCCAATCCCAGTAGCTCCTGTATATTTCTTAACATGTAATTAACAATTGTTGGAGGGCTTTCTTTAGATAAAAGTCTGTAAAATACTTCAGAACCTTTGTATAAATCAATACTTGCTGTGTATTTTTGGTCAGTGTGAAACCACATTCTTGTAGCAGTTCATCTGAACTTATTATTTGGATTTCCCTTTCCATCTACTGGACCTACTAGAGTGTCATTTTGGGAATAGATGAGAAGACTTGTGCTTTTTCTAAATTTTTTTGTAGAAGCGTTGACTGCTGGTTGAGGAGCTGTGTAGGCAGTCACTGGCTCTTCTCTGGGGTTGTTCTCCATGTAGCTATTGCAGTATGGTTGAAGCCTGGGAGGGATACAAAGCAAGACAGATGGTTTCCCACAGACTTCCCCTCTAGCTCTTTCATCTTTCATCTAACTATTAATTCATCTGTTTGGATGGATACATTCACGCATGGAACCAAGATGAATAATAATGAGATTTTTAATAACTCCCTACATTTGCATTCCTTGTAACTCTTTACATGGTTCTAGCTGATTAAAATGAATCATTTACATAATTAACATATGGTTATAGTGTTGGCTTTAATATGCTGATTATCTCAGTACTTTTGTCTAGAGTCAATTGGATTCAAACTGTAACAATTGTTTGAAGTGAGAATAGTTTATTCCTGTGAGGGTTGGTGAATATTTGCCATGGGGCCTGATTAGAAATAGCACAACAGTCCAAGAAATTCTTTAATGTAAAGCATGTATTGGGGGAAAAAAAAAAATAAAAAAAAGTCTATTACATCTGCTGTGTTTAGGTCAGGCTTTACAAATAGCTTTCTATGGTTAGGGAGACTTGTGCTGTTAGTTCCTTGGTGAGATACAAATAAAGTACCAGGCATAGTATTAAGAATGAATCATGGCAGACAATACAGGTCTAATCATTTCATAATTTGTGAAGAGTTTTTTTGTTTCTTTAAATCAGATTTAGGAATAATAATTTAAAAAAAAAAGTTAAGGTAGAATTATTAAAATATTTTTTATTATACAAAATGTATTTCAGTATTTTTATATTCACTGGATTAGCCTACTCTTAAAAGATGAATAGTTTTCATATTTATTATTTTGCGTATTTCCTCCTGGCATGTGTGAGTAGCAAGTAACACTGAAGCAATCATATTCTAAGAATTGGTACAATATTCTTCCAATCTTGCTATCACCCTTGATGGTGTGCTTAGCTTCCTAATGCAGAGGCTGCTTGAAAACAGAAGAGAAACGAATTGTCAGTTTTTGTGGTTAGGTAACTAACACTTGTGTCAATGAATGCTTTTTGAATGTTCATGAATATTTGAAGCAAATTTGTGTTAATTGCACTAGTGTTGTCCACAATTAGTCTGTGGTAGACATGATTAATTGTAAAGAGCCCTGACATTTATGCATAAAAGGCTTGAGGTCAAACAGAAATGGAGAAAAATGGTTGCTGCAGCATTGGCAGATGGAATGCTAATGCATTTTGACTCGTACTGAGAATAATGATATTTCTACATCAATACCAAATAATTGTTTTAGAACCGTGGAATATTCTTCTCCTCTCCTTTGCTTTTCTTTCTCTGTTTAACTTTCTTCCCTCCCACCCCAGGATGCCACAGTCACTAGTTATTTTTACAGTGTAGTCTTTAATTGGCTTGAATATGTCTTTGTCAAATGCTTTACTGGAAACCTACGCTAAATTGCTAGCTGGGAAAGGCCTATATCGATTTGCTTCTCTGAGGAAAAGTGCAACGGAAAAATATTCTGGTGACAATTGTGCATGCATTTTGAAGGAAGTCTTTTGAATCTGTGTTGGTATATACCCTGTCAATAAATGAACTTCCCGTGTTCCTAGAACACAGGCTTTAATAACATTTCAGCATGCTTATCGTGTTGAGTAGTAAATAGCTCAGCAGATAGAATCTCAGTGTTTTAATTTCTATCTTAATAACAAGCAGACCATGTTCACTGCGTTGTTACTAGCTTATGAATGTGATCCATAACTATTTGGCTTCTTTTCCACTACAAGAAACATCCTGTGACATTTAGACCAGTACACTGCAGTGCTCCCCATGAGCAGAACTGTAGGGCTACAGCATTCTTTGTGCATTTGCTGGTCCTAAGCCCTAGAACTCTTTAAAGATCAAGAAATCCTGATGGATCTTTCTTTTTAGAAAGTTAGCAGTGTGGCTGATTCAATGAATGTAGTGTCATCTAAGGCTGGCTTTGTGTACGTGGGGTACAACAGTCAAAGTAAATGTATGTGTACCTGCAGCAGAGGAAGTCATCTTCCAACTCTGCAGTGTTTCGGAGTTGACTGATAAGTTTCATTTGTTAAAATTGACATTAATCTGTCCAATTCTTTATAAGCCATTGAGGGACTCATTAGTTCAGTGAAATTCTGCTAGTTTAGATCCTGAGTGAAGGTAGTCGTTAGTGTAAAAGCTGAACAGGTAAGACTTTCCTATAAATTATCAATTTTTTTTTTTTTTAAAGGATCACTCTCTTAAGCAGAATTCCCTGCCTTCATTTCTTGCATTTTAGTAAGTTTCAGGTTGTCATGCTTGTACTGATGTAGCATCCATGGAAGATAGGCTAACCCTTTCCAATATCCTTTGTAAGGTTTTCTTTGTTTATGTAAAAATTTACTACAAGACACAGACTTTTATACTACTAAATAGTTCCCATTTGAAGTGTGAGGAAATTACTTTTTTTTTTATCTGTTCTCATGCAAAATGTTTAAGTGAAACCACCACAACCCATTTAAAAGGCTTGTTTTTCTATTTTTAGTTCTCTGCAAGGGAACAAGTTTTTGTTTATTTACACTTTTTGGTACTTGGCCATTTGCAGTCACTTTTCAGCACATCTTCAAAAGTTAGAGGAAGTAAAATGGTAGCCTGGGAATGTATGATGATAGTCAATTAATATTTTTAGGATGTCAGTTTAGAATTAATTAGCAACGCTCCTAAAATTACTAATCTTACAAAACAGTTTTTCAAACTGTGGTCCAGATGAAAGGGTTAAGTTTTCCATGGAATCATGTAGACTTTCTAATGCTTTTCATTAAAAATTAGACGATTGTTCATGGTGGCATCTAAGAAATGTTGAGAGTTGATAATGGTCTTTGCTAAATAGTCTGGGACACAGTGTTCTGTGGAAATGCCACAATGGGTAATATTTCTCATGTAGTTCAGCCTGCTGAATTTTGCTATAGCATACTTGCATCAGACTAAAACCAGGTAGCAAATGTTTACACACGATAGGGCTTTAAATAGTTCTTGCAGAATTGTGTTCATAATTTTTTTTAACAAACCAAAAATCTATTTTTTCATCATAAAAAGGCAACCTGTTACCAGTTTTACTCTATGTTTTAGAATCTTCAACAATAACCTAAATGAAAGAAATCAGTTATATATGTAACCCAAAGGATATGGTTATCTAGAAAGATTAAATTAAGTGAAATACCGTGTTCTTTCATTGAGTACTTTTTGAATTGCTCGGTGACATTTGGTTACGTGGCCTCATTTTCAGGTATGGCTTTCTTTCAAAGCAGAATATATGGTACTAATCTCGAGCTCTCCTGTAATAAATGCTGGACTGCGGACAGGAGATGGCCAAAAGAGAGTGCCTGGGCAAACCTTAATCTTTAATAAGGTGCAGAACTAGTCTATAACTGTCAAGGAATGACAGAAGAGCAGTGCTTTCAGCTTGCCTGCTCAGAATAGAAAATGGGGTCCTCTGACAGGCAAGAAAGGCTACTTTATTCTTTATTGGGTTTGGGGCTATTATTGTGCCTGTGTTATTTAGTTATTTGACATTTGTGAGTTGTTGGGGGCAAAAGGAAGCCCAGTTATTAATGTGAAAACAAAATTTAAAATGGATTTTTATGCTGAAGTGGCATTGAAACCTCTTACTCCTTCCCTTGGAAATAAAGCCATACCTGATGCTAAATGGATGCTGTTTGTAATTTAGAAATATAAGGCATTTTTGTATTAAAACAGAGAGCAGCTCTTGGAGATAAAGAGAAAAACAAGCAGACATTCAATCTTTTCCAGCTTCAGCTGAATGAAAAAAGAATGCAAAATTTGGGTGTTTTAATTCTTTGAACTACGATTCGCCTTCTAGAATTCTTGATCATAGATTTTTCTGTGTAGTCTGAAGTGTTTTCTCCAGCTTCAGCTAGAAATGTTACGCTTTTCTGTGACTATATTGCCAGCTGTGGTTGTGTGCCACCAGTCATCAGGCTGGGAGCATGCACGGGGCTCGTGAGTAATGCTTTTATCAGACTTGTGACAGATTCAGCTGCTGCTGCCGAAGTTGTGTGATTTGGCTGCCTTCCGTGGTTCAGAGCTTCTTGGTCCATGAAGCAATGTGTGCTGCCATCTTTTTGCAACAGTTTTTTAACAAACTGGATGTTTTCAAAACTTCAGGAGTCTTGGGAAAATATTTTCTCCGCTGTTTTACAACGGAAAGATTTAGGTTTGGTTTTAGGTAGAAGAGTGAAATTAGGATTATTTAGATTTATTTTTTGTCTGAAGGTTCAGAAATTTTGAGTTTACAAAGATCAATATGGACTTGCATATTAGTAAGTTTAGACAAAACATTTGTTTAGACACCTGAGAATATACATTATTCAAATATATAGCAAGTGTGGGGACAGGTATGCTAGCAGATGATATGTGGCCAAATTATAGTTTCAGACTTTGCCAAAATCTTACAAAACAAAAACATTTCCTTATTTGTTCATTTGTTTTGAGTTCTTAGCTATGTATGCAAGATAATTATCTAGGAGTTAAAAGTTCCTTAACCTCGAAAGAGTGTTGCTTTAAATGTTGTCAATTTGTCTTTCTAAAGATATCATTTAAATAAAATCATACCTGCCAGTGGTGGTGATTTGTGGTGTTTGGGTGGTGGGACCTTCCATTCCAGGTTTGAACAGCACTTTTAAACCTCTAAAATAACCTGCTAAAATGTGAGGGTTACCTGTTGTAGGGGTGAACCAATGGGCAGTCAATGATTTTCTCTAGACTGTTTGTGTGTTGATTTTTCAGCCAAATGTAAATTTTGACTGTTTCTATAGTCTCAGATATGCATATGCATAGTCAGGAGCATGCTGAGCAAAATACTGACCAAAATAAAGCTTGCCAAAACTGCAAGCAGTTTTACATCTGCAGAGCACCCTCCTTCTTTGTAAGATTCCTTTTAGTCACACTCAGAATGTGTAGCTGTCTGGGATTTTTATTTTTTTTTTTAAAGCAATTTCTAGTAGGAAACTACTTGCTAGTTTCAAGTCTTTGCATTCGTGCTCAGATTTGTGGATTGTCAGCTTACATAACTTTCCAGGAAAATCCATCCAGAAAAGGACAGCATCTCACAAATGACAGGTATTCAGAGCATGTGCATCTGTGGTCTGGCCCTGATATTGCAAAATGATACAAATGTAGGACACCTTCTGGTGCTTTTAAATTCACAATCATTCTTGTTCTGCAGGAATGACTGGCAAGACTATATGAAATGAAAGCAATTTGCAATAATTCTACTAAAAAGTGAGTAATAGTTACTGTTAAGAAGAGATGTTTCTGTATCCTAGGCAAAAATTCACCAGTACCATTGACTCTGAAGGAACATTGATGCTCGATTGTGCTTTACTGGGAAATACCGCACTACAAGAAAGGGGAAGAATGTACAACTTCTTCACTTTTGAATCATCTTAAGCTTTAGCTTTTCTTCTTTTGTAGTCTTAAATTGCAAATGATAGTTTCAAGTTTTGAAAGAAAAAGCGAATACTGAAAAAATCTTTCCAAGCAAGAAGTTTTTTAAAGAAACTTCTGGATGGCTTCGCCAGTTTGGTTTTATATATTTGTTGCATCTATGTTGCCAGCTTTTGTCTTGAAACTTGAAACATTTGTTTTCTGTGAGAAAAGTATATTGCAAATGTGGTAAGTTTATTCTCTACAGAGTGATTTTGGACATATTGTTGTGTATGTAGTTGTCAGTGGACTTTTCATCTAATCTCATCACGGTATTATTCGGTTAGGGTCATAGCAATTTAAGCATGGCATTGTGCCATTCCAGACAGATGGGCACGGGCAGACAGCCAGGAATACATGTTAAGGGCAGAAGACTTTTCAGCAACCTTGTTTGAAAGAGTGAGTGTCTCGGCCCATGTGTGGCGTGGCTGTACGTACACGATCCATTTTTCCCTCTCCTGTGCAGCGCTGTAAAGGCAATGCTTTGTCTTGGAAGAGTCTATATAGCCCTCAGATAACACTCTGCAAAGATCCCTTAGCTTTTCTTATAAGACACTGGTAGTCCCAAAGAAGTCTCTCTACTTCAGCAAAACAGTGGGCCAGTTCGTTCATTTTTATTTTTTTTTTTGGCCTCAGTTGAGTTCAGTCAATTTACATAAGAAGGTTATTTAAATCAGAATAAAATTAATTAAAAAAAAAAGTTTTCCTCAAGGTTGTTAAAACCCAAATATAGAACATTAAACTGATTTTTCATTTTGGGTGGGTTTTTGTTTTTTTTTTAACATGGAAATTATAATGATGTTATTTCCTATTATTTCATAGAGAACATAAATTCTGTATATTGGCCACTGATTTCTTATCCTGAATGGGTGTTAACATATCTTAATCTAGCCTCAGTTAAAGTTTATTTTCCTTACTCTTATTTAATGATTACAGCAAGTTGTTTTAAGGGAAACATTTTAATACTGTGTAACATGGCATAATTTAATAGCATATAAGGGGGGTGTGTTTGTGGTCTGAATAAATTACTAGTCAGCTAAGTTTAGTGGAGCAGCCAGGCATGGTTTGCATTTTAAATATGTCACTATTAGTCACAGACACTAAAAGTTTGGTAACAACTGTCTTAATTGTTTAGTCTTTCTGAGGATTATAGCTTATTTCAAAATCAGTCATTTGTATCATGTTACATTTGTAAGCAAAAGTAGTTGAAAGTAATATCTGAGGTGGGGCTACATTGTGAGGTTTGCCTGTGGCTTAAAACTGTGCAAGTACCTTAGCAATTACAGATCTAGCTTTTAGGTGTCTATATGCTGACTATAAAGTGTTAGCAAAAAAATGCAAAAAGAACAAAAAATTGTTTAAAATGTTACTGTATTAGCTGTGAGTTTTCTTTATGTAGAGGCTCATACATAACGGTGCAGTTGCTTTTTTCCCTTGGTCTCATGCTCACGTATGAGAATCTGATTCATCCTCAGCCCTATCGGCTTGAAAACTGTGGGTAAACAGGAGAGTAGAGTCATGCTATTGATGGCTGTGCGGTGGAAAGCATGAACTGTGCCTGAAGAAAAGCTTTTAAGATAATTGTATTACTTCCTCTTATACACACAAGTTGCATTACCCAGAGAACTGCACGTTTTCTTGAGTCCATTCCTCTGTCACTTGGTATCTCTTCTCAGGTTTTGTATCTTTTAATATAGTAAAAGTTAA
>VXBL01004712.1:2362284-2389357 GCA_013400195.1 Aramus guarauna | reverse complement strand
TTTTGTTTGTTGGGGGGGGGGGGGGGGGAGGAATGAGATGAGGTGAATGAATGCCTGTAAGATAGTATGCATAGAAACACATAAACATCAGTTTAGTCTGCAGTTTGATGCAAACCATATAGTAAATTGCCAATTATAAAACTTAGAAATGAGGCCAAAAGCTTTTTTCTATGCTCACTGCTCATGTTTAAGAATCTTTTAGCTTCATAGCCAGTTCTCAGAATAACTTACTACTTAGTTAATTGACCTAATGACCGAATGTGGCAACTTTATGAATTATGTATCAGTCTCTTGAGTACCAAACTGTGTGCTTTGGTTTTATTAAATCATCTCTGATTTGATTATCTTCATTATATCATGCAGCAAGTTCATTTCTTTTGAATTTATTGTTTGGACTTTACAATTAAAAGATGCAAATTAAATTGTATAGTTCCCCTCCTGTCTTCATTATGATATTGATGAGTAATGAAAGTACTGATTTTTAGAATTCCAAAGACTATTATAATGTAGCTTCCTTATAATCTAACAGTAGATGATCAACGTAATACTTTGCAATATCATTTTCTGGGCCCTAAATTATCTTTTCAGGAGAAGCATGTTTCCAAACTCAGTAACATGAGCAGCAGTGGTGCATGAGGTGTTTTTATATATTTCAACTTGCCAATTAGTCATAGTGATAGGTTTCGAAAGTGCAAAGTCACAACACTGCTGCCCACTTTTCTAATAGGAAAATGACAACTCACTTCATGTAATAACATCACGATATTTTAAAAAAGCTAAAGTTTGGCACTTTGGCCATTCTGAAGCAAGTATGGAATTTAGTTTGCAAAATCATCTGGGAGGTGAATGAAGTTAGTGAGATACAAGTAGGGAACATTGACAAATACATTGAGACTAAAGACTTTGCATGACTTCCTTGGTTTTTGTGCCCCTCAGAGCCCAGTTGTCCTTGTTATTGTTCGGTCCAAACCATCAACATAAATTCTTCAACTGAACCCAAGTACAAGCTGTATTTCTTATAGTCTCATAATTATTGTGCATTTCTGGCTGAAGCGCTGTGTGTAAGTCTGTATGGCTGGAGGATGTAAAAAGTGGGAGAGCTCATCTTTTTTGTGATTGATGTGCTGTATTTCAGTTTAGGAACTGTTTTAAGCTTGTGTATGGTATTATCCAAACTCTATAATCCAGAATGTTACATAGCTCCCACATATGCAACAATACAGTTCCAAAAAAAGCAAAATTAAATGATAGATGGTATGTGTTGTTATACTAATGCCTGAGGCTTCTCAGTATGCTACAGCAGAGGGTTTCCCCTTTCAAAGTGTTTATTTAAATTAATTTGGTCCATTCATAACTTCTTTATTAACTGAAAAATATATCTAATTGCTTTGCAAGACTTTCATTTCTCTGTATACGTTCTGCTCCCATCTTTCTGTTACCACAGGTTTTTGGGGGTTTTTTGTGTTCAGTTGTTACAGAGGGTTAATTTCTTAGACCTTTAGCTTCTAGTTTAAATACATTGATATTGCTTAATTGGAATAATATCCCCATTCTTAACAGAGAAAATTGAGATTTACCATGTTCTTCAAAAAGATGGATAAACCATTTTCTTTCTATTCCTTGTTAAATATGTTCCATACAGCTGTCTTCAAAAATGTTCAATTACTGTTAAGTAGTTTTCTGGCTGTGAAATGATGCTCTATAAAAGGATACTTAAGTGTTATTTTTCTTATTTTTACGAGAATAAAATTAGATCCTGACCTTACAATGGATATGTTTATGATTCAACAGTAAATATTATTGATGAAGGCATTCCTCCTCTTAAATTTGTCAGCCTGTTGAAAGCCTTGATTTAGGACAACAGTACAGGATTTTCTGAGTAATGAAGTAGTTGCTGAATAGAGATACAAAATTTGTTACAAACTCTTAAATTAGGCAGAGATAAACGATGAATCGAGTAGGTCTATTTGAAGCCATGGAGTTGCCCCAGTGTAAATTAAATCTATGTATTCAAGATTACATTCTGGAATACTTAAGGTTTTCCTATTTTCTTCTTATCTGTCAGAGGTGTACTCTTGGATGAAGAAGATAAGTTTTATGCTCCATGTATTATTTTCTATTATGCAGGCTAAAATATTACAATTCCTTCTTCAAAGAAAACAATATATCTGAATGAGAACTAATTACCTCTTTTTTTATTCCAAGTGACAAAAGCTAATATATCACACTTAGCCACTATAAGAACTCCATTTCAGTAAACTAATTAAACTAATCCTATCTCTACTCATTATTCTCAGTTCTGCTAAATATTTTAACAGCATAGATTTATTTCATTACATAAATTATATCATACTTAAAGAAAACAGTTTGCATAATGGCGTATTTGCATTCCCAAGAGTTTATTTTGGGTTTTTGAATTCAGACTTCAAGTTTCAGTTGAAATAATATTATTTGCCTTATTTAGGGTGGTAATTCTTCTTAATTATTACTAATTATCTAGAATGATGTATGGCTTTAATTAAATGTAAGTGCTTGGCATTCTTGTTAACATATATTAAACAGTGACAGTTCTCCTGTATATAGATAGTATAAGGTTAGAAACTTGCAATATTTCCCATAGTTTACAACCTGTAATTTCATAACACAATGGCTGATTAATTTACCAATCATGGGGGAAAAAAGTTGCTTTTTGATTGTTAGTAATCTAAAATTAAAAGATCATGTGCTTACTGGACATGTTGTAAGCTACATAATTAAAATGAAAATGTGTACATCACTCTTTCTGCTTAAATTATAAAACCAGAATATGTTGAATGCTAAGAATTTACCAGCACTGTTGCTGAGAACCTGTAAAGGAATGATGCATAAGTACCACTTCAGGCTAAATTGCTTTCTACTTATAGACATGTAATGCAATTAAATCAAGAAGCTGTAAGCCTCCCAAATCTCTTAAGTTTAGTTTAGGTATTTGTACTTAAGATACCTGCTGCAGAGCTTTCCAAAATGATAAAACAAAGACAATACACATAATAAATAATTAGAATGAATTTTCAGTATGTGCTTCATATGGGCTGTATAGATGATTCATAATTTTATTGATTTTTGGTAAACCACTTACATCATAGAATTAATGGTGTTGTAATTTTAATACCAGTTTTCATGCTATTATCTGGACTTTATTTAATTTCTGTTGCTGATCAGAGTGCTGACATTAGGTGAATCACGAGATTTTTAGGAAGTTCACACAGAAAAGGAATTAATTGTGGTTGGTTCTCGCTGAGGATCCTGCATGATTTTTTAAAGAATGAAAGACAGGCAACTGACAGACAATTTGTAAATTGTTTTACCCTAAGTGCTATGGGTTGCAGTCCCTCAGCTCAACACATGTCATGAAATCTATCTCACTATTATGCTTGCTAAGTCCAGTCTGCCAACTTGAATTAATAGAACTGTAATTTGTCTTCCAGGTATCAAGCAAGCATCAATACACACTCTTCAATGGTACTTTACCCTGCTTTGCACCTTAATTAGTTCTTGAATGCAACAACAAGAACAATAAATAAAATATTACACACAATATTTTCTTAATTTCTTAAAATAATAATGCATTGCAGTGACAAAGGCGGTTAATAAGGGAAAAGTTATTAGTTATAGAGCAGCTTCTTTTTTTCATGCTCCTTCAGATTTGAGCTCCATCAATAGTGATTGCAAATAGGTAGCACTGATGCACGCTCAGTGACCTTGATGTAGTAAGCTTGATCTTCATGCAGAAGATCTGAGTGACTGGCATCTGAAAAGCTCTTGTAGCATGTAGCAATCTTCTAGTATGGCAGGACACTCAAAAGATTGAATGGATCTGGAAACCAAACTGTGGACCTTTGTGTGGGTATTCTTGTCTGGTCAGACTTGGGAGCTTACTGACGTGTATGAAAAAGCCCCTGTTCCCACTCAAGTTGTGCACATTTGGAAAATGCCTCTGAAAACTTACCAAAATTGTCTCGTGATTTTAAGGGTTTACCAGGTGTTCTCAATGTTTCTGAGTTTGTCTTGTTCACGCAAGCTGCTGAGCAATGCTGTGAGAGGTAGAGTTGAGGCTACTTCTGTTGAAATCAGAGCAGAATGGAAAGTACACAGAACTGGCTAAAAATGAGGCTGTAGTTGTTGGAGTGAAAAATACATAAGCAGAGTAGGAGCTGGTAAGTGCTCAGAAGATCCATGAAAAATGTAGCTTTCATAAAGGTCTAGAATCTCGGTTTTGGTGGATTTAGAGTACTCTGTTTTGCTAAAGTGTCTAGTAAGTAAGATTTAAATAAATAAAACACTAAAAGAAACCGCCAAAACTATGACTGGCAGGTGGTGTATGATAAGTAAGGGGTTGGGAGAATCTCAGCCTTGTCATCATGAAGTAATCTGTTTTATCCACACAAGACGTAAGCAGAGAGAAAGGAACTTTCTAGTGTGAAATATTTGGTATTTGTCTCCTGAGTAACTTTATTTACTTGTAATTACTTTTGTATTATGGAACCACATTAGTTATCATTATCAGTAAAATAAATTCCAAACTTCAGTTGCTAGATACGATAATACCTAATAAAATTAGTTGTACTCTTCAAAGTATGCTGTGCCTGAGTAAAATAGGAAGTGTATATGTAGCTTCAGTATGCTTGCCTAGCTTTTGGCAGTCAGCTGTGTATTTTACTTGACAGATGTAATTACTTAAATTTTTCATAGATCTGCATATTTGGTAAGTCATCAGTGAGATGATGTAGTACCTTTAGGTGGCAAATTTATCTGATAAACTTTTAAATTTCAAGTTCCAGTGTTTCAATTTCTTGAAGTACTTTGTACTTACATATGCATTTATGTCTATTTGTACAGAAGTTATCTGTATAATTTTTACATTAAGAAGTAGCTGTGTGTTTATGTAGTGTAAAGTACACATAATTTGTGGTTATAGAATTGTTTTACACTAAGCTTGTTCAATGATACTCTCTTTCTATTTCTATTTGTGTTAATTATTGAGTGCTGACCTGTTAAATATGCCTGTAAACAAAGAGTTATTTTGGAAATAAAGAAAATGAGATTTTTCTTTCAGGCACATCTTATGTATTTAATAATAAGCCTTTTCTTATCCTCTTTTGCAGTTTACAGTAACTTGCGTACTTAATAGTACTTACCTTAATTGGCATGTAAAGAACACCAGTTAAAGAGACTCATACATATCCTTCCTGAATAATGTAGTAAGCTAAATGTGTTTGAAATTTAATGTGGTTTCATATTGGTAGATGAGATGTATTTGGGGATCATGTTGCTCATATATTAGCTGTGTTTAATGATAAATTTATGATAAATACCTCATTGGTCAAAAGATCTACAGATACTGTAAATATTTTATGGAACTGCCAGAAACTTAAAACTGTTAAGGTGATGAAAATCACTTTGAATTTTTGGAAAGAGTTGGTATACCACAAACTTCATGTCTTCAGTTCTGGTAGGATAGTATTTTGACAAGGAACAACATTTCGTACAGTCTGAAGACCACATCTTTCACTTTTGTAAATCATTACAGCTCAGCTGAAGTTACTCCTCTTGAGGACCTCACCTCAAGTGCTAAATATGCCAATTCTATCTTTTGCTAGGCAAAGAAGATGATGACAGTATTTTCCCATGCACTCACAGCAGCAGTTTCATACATTTGATGAGCTCACATTCACAAGACATCACCATATCCTGTAGTGTACAGCCAGGTGGACCAGACATAACATAGTCCATAGTGAGTAAATAGTCCTACATTATATTAAGCTATATATCCATTATCTTCTAGAACTGTGATGACTGGCTGTTGGGGTGGAGTGGGGGTATAGTATTAGGAAAACTTCCTGATTGATTAATCCAATAAGATACTTTCTCTTTTTGTTATGTTATTCTCCTATCCTACCATATGTTTTGACAATTTCATCCTAAAGTGGTTGACTAATACACCATTGCTATAATGGATGGGGCTTTGGGCAACCTGGGCTAGTGGAGGGTGTCCCTGCCCATGGCAGGGGGATTGGCACTAGATGATCTTTGAGGTCCTTTCCAACCCAAACCATTCTGTGATTCTATAATGTGCATTGTAGCCTGTTGTAAAATGGCAAAAAGTCCAAAGAAACTCCAGTGTAGTCATTAAAAAATAATTTGTCTATAATTACTGCTGGTCATGATACTAAATAGATATTTAGAAAGAAAATTAGCCAAAGTGAGCAAATAGCTCTCCAGACATAACATGAACAAATGCTTAAAAGAATATACTTGAACTATTTCAGTATTTTTTACATACTATAATCACAGAACCTGTTCTTAAAATGACAGATATTTATCATTGTGCTTATTTCTTGTTACTGGCATAATATTTAAAATTCTAAAATTAAAGTGTAATACTTAAAATATTGAACACAAAGACTGATAACACTGATAAAAATAATCTGTGGCAAGTTTATACACTTAAAAGCTGCTGGTTTTGCATGACCAGGCCATACAGCCTAATTCAAATCTAGACTATTGCCTAGTGTTTTTGTGCTTGACTCCACATTACCGGTATTCAAGGAATTTTCAGCTAAGGTGTTATTGTTAAATACTGTAATAGCTCTAAAAATATCAAAGCTAAGATCATGAATCATGTATCTCAAACTCAAACACACAACTTGTTCAAAGTCTAATGGTATATACAACACTTTATAACTGCATGTAATGTCTTGAGTTAACCAGATGGTGCAGCTGGATCATGACAGGTGGACACAAGGTGGAAGAGGTGCAGATAAGAGCTAGTAGGCTGAGGGGAGTGGAGAACGGATCATATTAGAAGAGAGGTAGGCATGTTTAGTCAAGCAAAGAAAAGGGGTGAGAAGAGGATATTGTTCTTCTCTGTCAATATTTTGGAATAAAGGACAGGGATACGGACAGCATTTTAAGCTTAAAGACATAAAGGTAAATAGGTATATGCCGTCCATAATATTTACGGAGAGAGATAAAAGAATCCTTACGTTGTCGCATCAGGGAGTTTCTGAAACAGGATTCCAGCTTGAGCATGGGCTGGGGAAGGCCAAACAGTTATCAAATTTTAAGACAGTTTCATCAGTTTATTAACAAAAATTACATCATGTCGCTTCCTAACAGGTAACTGTACTCACCAACTCAGGAATTATCTTCCAGTTCTGCTTTCTTTCCAAGCCAAGTCAGTGTCACAGATGCTCTGGCATTTTCACCTGCCAAAATCCCTGCAGTTGATAGGATTAACCTGCCAAATTTGTCCATGAATAATAGGAAATCTGTGTTTTCTCATCCACATTCAGTAATTCACACACTACTATATTTGGTGATAGTGCTGCTTTTCTTAAAACTTGCCTTTTATGCATAGAAACCACAGAAAATTCTTACTTTGAGATTTATGGTGTTTGCACAATCAGTTGCTCCCACGGAGAGTCTCTTTGGCTTCATAGAGTCTTCAGGGGCAGGCCAGTCTGTTCTGTGATGCTGATTGTCAGTTCTGGGGTTCTATATAAATTTAAATAGCTCATCTTATTATGTGATAAAGGAATTATGGTTTGTATCAGTATAAAAGAAAATGAAGTGTAGACTGTGTCAAGTTACCTTATTTCAGGGGAAGGTTAATTGGAAATGCAGCTCACGCAATGTGTGATGAAGTGGAAAAAAATAACAGAAGTGACCACAGTCAATGCATGCAGCCCACATGCTTACCATTTTTCCATTTTCTTAAGCTTTTATGGACAATTGAACTGACACAGTGTGCAGCAAATGGATAGTTTCCACATCTTTCTGTGCATGTTGTCAAATTCATATATTTATAAAATTACTAATAATAAGTGCAGAGAAAGAAAAAAAATTATGTGTTTTGAAACCTATGCTAAATGTCAAACATAGTAACAACACTGTGGTTAAAGACAGTTCTGATGCTTGCAGAACCAACTATTTAAATTTTTCACTTGTAAAGTCTTACTTGTAATTTACATTTCAAGAACACGTTTTGTGCAAAACTTAATTTCAGAGTTAAAATCTCAGTGAAGGGATGCCTCGATGCTTCTTTTGTCAGTGGAGTTAAATCTTGTACAGCTATGTGTTTATACTTTTAATGCATGCATCATTAAATTAATACTATTTTAAAGACTAATGACAGCGCAGTACCTGCACTGAAACTACTCTAGGCCAAATAGAACTCTTATGGTTCTGTGTACGTAGACATTGCCATTACTGCCGTGAGGAATAAATGAGGATAAAATCCCACCTCGCTCTGTGTGATCTTCAGGATTCTGTGGGACCACATCTGGTAATATTACTTCACAGAAGCCTTGTCATGGTTTTAAATAAGGAGAAAGAACTCCAGGACTTAGCCTTGTGTAAATATACATTCATATCCTTGTGAGGGTGCCTGAAGTTATCTTACATGCCAAATCCTCTCCCAATTTAATTTTACACATAGCTGTCTGTATAATTGTTGTTGTTCCAGCTGTATTAGCTCACACCTTCTTATATATTCTCTTCGTGTTTTTATTGAGAATCATCACCAAACCAAAAAGAAAATTGTCCTTTCCTTTTCAGGATAGGTAGAAGTATTTTTATTCCACTTATTTTATGAGATGGAAACCTTTCATGGCACTCTTAAAAATAATCATTATATTTTCCTGCCTTGCCTTTTGGAACATTTATTCATGTTAAGCAGTCAGCTAAATAAGCATTTTAAACTGTCACCCAAGTTCCTTAATGTACTGACAATGTATACTTTGGCAATTCATGTGAATGGAAAAGTATTCTATCCGTATTTTCATTATTATATCTAGACATATGCTTATTATAGCAGTGTGGAGAGGAGCCATTTGCATGTGTGCATGTTTTGAGATGTATGTAGGCATACAAACAAAAGGTCGAAATACAGGTGAGAGAATATGCAGGAATTAATATTTGCTCTTTTTCTGGCTTTTTGAAATTAAGAAAATGTGCTGGCATTTTGGGTTATTCTGTTGTATCAGCTCATTTCAACCACTTTAATGAAAATTAATTTTGCTTTTAATTTTAAAAGCCCTACAAATTTCTGTGGATGATATTACAAACTGTGCAATTGTGAAAGAACAGGCAGTAAGGAAAGATTATAAAAAGAAGTGCAGTAGAATTAATAACAAGCAGTTTGGTCTGTGCTGGGGGTTAGCTAGCTGCATGTTACATGACTGTAACACAAATTAAGTCTTGAGAGTTTTCCTCATTTAACGACTTCCTGCAGCTGGTTAGTCCAACTCCGTTCTTTCCGGAGGAACCCCTCTGCCTATCGCCTTCTTTGGGTGTTGCCTTTTCAACAGTTGTGTGTAGGTGTTCCTTTGGCAGGAAATACTTGAATCTCTGAGGCAGTCACAATCTAGTGATAAGTGAAATAATCAATGGTTCTGGATTTTACCAGCATTTAACTGACTACTATTAGATTCCCAAATAAATATTTGTAAAATGATTGTTACTTCATATCTGATCACAACCTTTTGAATAATCTTGACTTTCCCTTGGGCAGTCATGCAGAATTTGCCATGTGGTGCAGCAGCCAAGTAAGCATTTAAGATTTTCATTGTTAAGCTCAGTTAAAAGTAAATTCAGGTTTTAGTAAATGGCTTTTTAGGTAAATCAGCAAGTAATATTATCCTCTGTAATATCATTTTATTTTTTAATTATTTTTTTTAAGAAATACTTCTACCAGTAAAAAACGCTGCTTAGCCCATTCAGTCTTTTTACAACCAATGTAAGACACAAGGAAGTAGAATAAAGTGACCCCTCACAGCAGAGGAACAAGCTGACGTTTTAGCCGTGTAAAGTTGGATCAGATTCCTGGACTAACAGAGGAGTAAGAAAAATGCTAAGGTGGTCCTGCATCTCTTGAGAGCTGGGAAAGAGCACATAACTGCACGTAAAGTGGTCAGCATAATGCATGCTACAGAAAGGTCGAGTTTGATATCGTACAACAGATGACAAATGTTGGACCCTTTTATAGTATCAGTGTAACTGTAATGTATATTATAACTTAATTTTTAAACTGATTTATGACATTTAGTTGTGATTGAAAAGTAAGGATGTGAGATAGGATTAAAGAGAATCTAAAAAAAATGCACAATTAATTCCAGATCCATTGGAACTCCATTAAGACGTAACAGAGTGACAGTTCTGGATGAAGGATTATATAGCAGGATTGCAAAATGACAGTGCCTCTTCTTCATACCTAGTTAATTTAGTATTATTGTGTAAGAAGAAATCAGATGTGTATTTTCTGAGAACTCTGTTGTCTGACAGGCTGAAGTAAAGATTTGCTATCAAATAGATAAATTATAATTTCCATTACGTTAAAAAAAAAAAAAAAGAGGAGTAGCATTTTACAACCAGTGGTGCTGTCCATGTAACTTCGGACAAGCCTCTTACTGCTGGACCCTCCAGTTTTTTGAAATTTCTGAGAATGTCGAGACGAAAGCCACAGTGGAAAATTTGTTTTAGTGTGGTGAATAAAACCGGTGGCACACTTTCCTGAACTCATTCGCTTACACTTACGGAAATTTTGCGCTATTAAGACAAGTTTAGCAGGTATGTGTAATATGGTCGCTATGTCTTAGAATGTCAAGCTGAATTAAACCAGTGGTATACGTTGCTGACTACATGGAAAATACATATGGACCGATTGAAATTAATATCAGATTGTCATGTCTTTCCAGTTAATTCTGAAGGATTATTTTAATTTTTGTTTATTTCCTGGTATTAATATTTTAATCTAATGCACCTTTCACCTCCACCCACAGCTTTTTTGAAATCCAAATGAAATCCATAATTTCAATTTTTCTGATAAAACTAATAACTGAATTTAAAAAGTATTAGCTATAAATTCTTATGCTGTAATAAATTGTGCCCAATTAAAGAACCAAATATTAGAGAACTCAAGAAAGTTCTAATTACTTCTGTAATTCTTTTAAATTTGGTGCAAAGTAAATTATTAACTTGCAAAAATATTACAGCAGAGAAAAAACGTACAGAGAAATTACAGCATGGGTAAATGTTATGCTGCTTTCCCTGAAGTATTCAGGTGACCTTATTCTGTAAGAACATGAAAAAATGAAGTTGAGATAAGAAGATTGTTCGGACATCAAGCAAAAATCAGTCTTTGTCCTTTGCCGTAGAGATTTCTGAGTATTTGTCAGCTACTCTGGATAGGAATTCCACAAGTGATTTGATGTGTATGATACATAGATAAAATCATAGTAGATTTTAATTCCTGGAGATACGTTAAATTAGTTGCATAGAATCATAGAATCATTTATGTTGGAAAAGACCTGTAAGATCATCAAGTCGGACTGTTACCCTAGCACTGCCAAGTCCACCACTGAACCATGTCCCTAAGCGCCACATCTACATGTCTTTTAATAGAATTAAAAAGTCACCTTCCTTACATAGTAAGATGATCATCAAAGCCATTTTTGCAAAGCAGGCATCTTAAAGTATGATTTTGATCAACAAAATCTATTCTGTTATTAATAGGGATTTTCACATATACTTGTTGGAATATTACAAAAATACAAAAGATACAAAATGAAGCTATTTATTGATCAGACCCGATTTTTTTTCCCCTGGAGTCCGTGCCCTATCTGTAAAGTAGAAGTGCTGACTGCCGCACACTGCTGATTGCAGATTTTTTTTGACAGCAAGACCTGACTCTTCCCTAATCCATGTAGCTGCATTGTACGAATTACAAAGCTTATGTGACAGACCTGTTCTGTATTCCAAGAACTGCAACATACCTGTCATCAGATAGAAGCAAGAATGCACAAGTCATCACTTTACTTTGGAAGCAGAACAGATGATTGAAATTATTTCTTACTACTAACTAATTCCCCTTTTAGTAGAGATAAGCTGCTTTGTTCAGCTGTAAATGAAACATTAGGGTATTAGCTGTCAAGCCAGAAGTATTGGAGAAGCGAAGATTTTATCAGCAGTAGTAACATTTTGGGCAATAAATTGTTTTGTTGGGCAGAATACTAATCTCCAGAGGTACAAAGAAACAAAGCTCATTAAGGTAAATGCTTAAAGCACGCACAAAAAAAAGCAAAGACAAAGGCTTATTACCTTTGTTTTGGGGATAGATAAAACATTTGCACTTTTTCATCTCTGTGTAGCATTGAAGAATTATGTGGTACTGTTATTAAAAAGATGCATTTGTAGACTTGTAGAATGCTTTCTGAATATATCCAAGGGACAAAGGCATTTCTGAAATATCAACAGAGAGCTGTAGTAAGTGATGGCTTTTTGGAAATTGTTTTGTTTCCCTCTGGGTAAAATTAGGTATCTGCACATTGTCCTGTACTTAGCATTCATCAGATTAATAGACTAGCATTATTAATTGAATGTTTGAAGTAGAGAAGAATAAATGTCTGAGTTGTACTAAATATATTTTTACCAGTATACATACCTAAATTAAATTCATAAGGGTTTGTAGTGTAAAGCACTAAGATGATGGCAGGAGAACAACTGTGTTGCTGTTAGGGACTGCAGCTAGAGGAAACATGTCTGGAATGTGATGAAGGAATTACAGCTCTGTAAACCAAGGAGGGACGTAAACTTGCTATCAGAAACAATTAAATAGGAAGTAAGCAAAATAGGTCGAAGGAATCTCTGTGTGCTAGTACAGCCTGCAAGTAGCCAGAGGCAGATACTGTTTTCCATCATTACTTGTTTGAAGTAGCATTTTAGAAAACTGTAAAATAGAAGTAAGTTTAACACAGTGCAAAGAACAAAAACATACGGCTGAAAAATTGCATGCAAGGTTCTGTTAATAGCTGACACAAATGTCTTCAAAATTTTCTCTGTGCAACATCTAGAATTTCAAAACACTGAGAGAGAGACGGCTTTGCAGTCTATCCTGTACTCTACAAAAGAGTCAAAAAAAGAGGTCTTTAAGAAAGAATCCATCGAAGTACTGAAGTCTTCTAGTTGTATTTTAACAAAGACGCCATGTTGCTTAAATACTGCTGTCAGCCACTGGATCCTTGTTCACTGCTGGCCAGATGTTTTCTGATCTGCAACTTTGTTTTCATTCTCTATGAAACAGAGATTTTTAATATTGGCCCACCAGTATAGTCTGCTTGCTTTTATACGAGTAAGTACAGTAATGGTCAGCTTTTCTGTTATTGGCTAAGACTGAAATTAAGTTGTCATTTCTTTGTTTGGGGTAATTGTGTTTCTCTGAGGGGCAAAGTATTAAAGTTTAGTGAAGGAGGATGCAGTCATACTTTATTTTACCATCTTAGGTTATGTTGTTAGCTGTAAAGAATATTAATATTTTATACAAGTGCTTTATATATATATGCACCCCCACACACACCTGTAAAAGATTTTAAACATGATTTTAAAATTCAGATTTAATCTGAAGAATTCAGATTTTAAGAATAAAAATCTGCTGTATGCTGGCATGTTCATTGTTCAATCCTAGTTTCACCGTAGTGACCTGGAACAGCAGGAACCTTTAGGCTGTTGTTTTACTCCAAGTACTGCATCAAATCAAATGCAGCCTCGCTTTATTTTGGCACTTACTGAAGGGCTGCTTTGTAATCTGAAAATAGTGCCAAATCAGAATTCTTGTACAATTGCTGAAGTTGCACAGGGATGTGAGAAGTCCACATCTCAATTATCAGGAGACCAAAGGATTTCTGGCTTTTAGTCTGAGCTTTACTCTGCTTTCCTTATCTTGGGAGGCATCTGTTTTCTTAGGCGTCTCACCAGTTGGATGCCAAATTTTAGACCCAGAGGCTTTGTTTTAAGAGATGATGTATGCTTCTGAAAACCCAGTCAATCTGCAGAAATCTTTGAAAATGTTGATTTCAACCTATCCTGGTTTTTTTAATTTGTTTGTAAAATAGCATTATTAGAGGGAATGTACTACGTAAGAGTAGCATGTTATCGCTGGTTTTATTAAAATAAGAGTGGAATCTTTTGCATTGTGGACTCATCCCTGGGGTACTCAGTCACAGTTATACATGAGCTAAATTTCGTCTCATTAAGAGAAAAAAATTTCCCCAATTTTTCAATTATCATGATCGACAAATGAACAAGAGCTTGACTATAATTTTCTAAAATGCATGGATTGGCTTTTAAGTGCTATAGACTGTAACACCACACTGTGAGTTTGTCGAAGCTGAGCTGTGGTATACAAGTCCAAAGTGTTAATGGAACAGCAACTGGAAGATTCATTCACATTAGGGATCAAATCCAGTCTTTTGTATTAGTTGAGCAAGCTGATGTTTCTTTATTTTATAAATCATCTTCCTAAGCAGCTTGTTTTCAGAGTTATACGTCAGTATTGAAAAGGCCTATCCTGAAGATGAGTTAATAGAGCTATTGTTAACAAACCAGTAAATCACAAGTTAATTACTTGAAGTAATTTAGTTAATTCAAGTATTTAGGATTTCAGTTATTGTTATATTTTGATGTTTTGTATTAAAAAAAAAGCTAACAAACAAATACATATACATGAATAGCTATAAAGTTCCTTTGCTCTTAGGGGAAGCGATGGTGTACACTGAACAGAAGCCTTGAGCTTCTGCAGCCAGGTGGATATAGGCAGGATGGCGAGGCAGATGTGCAGACATCTAGAATGTATTTGAGCATTTCCTCACTGCCTGTCAGTGAGATGGAAACTGTAGGTTGCAATGGCTCCTGGTTTTGAAGTTCCTAAGATGATTTAATTCTTGACATGACATTAGGAAAGCCAGTGTAGTACACCTACACTGGGCTACAAGCCTTGTCCTTTATTTTCATGTCAACTGGAGAACAGAAATACCAAGTCTATATGAAATCCATACATTAAGAAGTTTCCTTCATGGATTACTTCATATTAAACAGTATCTCTAGAGTCACAGAACACTTTTCTGAATGTATTTAAAAGACATTAGTAGAAATTTGCCATGTCCTAGGTTCATCCTGTGTGTTGCTGACATTGTAGTCATTGTATCCAGGACACTTTTAGGGCTATAGTAGTTCAAGAGTATTTGGATGAAGACAAAAGTGTATAGGAAGTGGACATTAGTAGCATATGAAATATACGTTTCAACCTGGACCATAGACATGTTCCTGATTCTGAAACATGAGGTGAAAGGCTCTAGTCTAATTTTTAACTAGTATTCTAAAGTAATTTTAATCATGTTTTTGTCTTGTTTCAAAGCATAAATTTAGTTTTAAATCCACACTTCTTCTGGAATAAGGATTGAGAAGTGTCAAAATATTCAGAGACCTGGATTGTTTCACATGTTTAAAGGGGGCTTGTTTTTATCTGACATCTGGTTAAGCTTTGGGTATGTAACTGCCATCAATCACCAGGAAATAAAACGAAAAGAAAATCAGTTGAAATACCATCTTTACTGTTTTCTACTTTTGGAGCTCATGGAGCAGCTTAAAAGTGGATAGTGCTCTGAAAAAACCCAAAGTTTTTGTTTGTTGTTAAAGTGGAGGAGGAGAGTTTTCTGTGAATAGCAAGTTTCAGAATCTGTGAATATTGACAGCAAATATTTGGGGTATGGTTTGATGATGCAGGAAGTCTGGCTTTTAGGATTTTTTGGTACTGCATCAGACGTGCCATGCTAACAGGGTACACGGTGCCGATGTGATGGAAACTTGGACAGGCTCACTTTGTACTGCCAGGTGTAACCCAAGTCAGGCGTTCTCTTACGGTGTCACGCTAACTTTGTGCAAGATCAGGTATTTCTGTCTTCTCCCAGCTTTCAAAAAGCCAGCACAAACTCTCCTCTGAAGCATGTGTCCTAGCTTATTGGGTAGAAATGCGACTATACCTAGTTTACGCAGGTTTGTATGACAGGTAATCCAACAATGTGCAGATCCGGTAGCAGTGATAGGTGGATTGTAGCAGCCTGAGAGAGAGTCAGGAAACCTCGGAGGACGCATGCTTTGGCCAGCATTTTAAACTGGTACGAGCTAGTACCTCTGCAATAAAAGAAGCAGCAGTGCCTCAGCCAGCTTCCTTTGCAGTACCCCTGCCCCGAGCTGGGGGGCTGGCAGCATAGTGGTCTCACAGAGGATTAGGTCAGGGACTGCCTTCCTGAAATACAGCTGCACTACGGCGTTAAATGCCAATGATGTTACTATGTAATGTTACTATAAAATGCCAGTACTTTCATGAAGTGATGCACAGAGAACATGAAAAAATAACATCCTGTTGACTAACTGCTAAGTCAAGCTCCAACACATGTAATTAAAGTAAAATACGTATTTTGGACCTTTGTGAAATGAGACTCAGAAACTTAAGAAGCCAAATGTATCTTCATATACATCTTTACTGGCAAGTATCATAAATTTATTGATTTCTGGAACTGTACTGATTTTTGACATTGAGAATTAGTAAATTAAAACTAACGTGAGTACAGTGCAGAATTTGGCGCTTGAGTATGCTGGAAAGGGTTGTGGTACGAGGCTTGGATTTTCTGTTTAGTACATCGGTGCAGTTGTCTTTTGAGCAGTGAGAAAGGGAGAGATACAAGTTAGTGAAATTATACACCTGTCAGAAAACTCCTTGAAGTGGTAGAAACTTTTATAATCTCTGTACAAAATAGTGAATACCTTACACTATGTTTCATAAAATTGCTTACTGCAGTATTTACTGATACAATGTTGAGTGTTTTGCACCCACTCACCTCCGTATTTTCATTTGTATAATGTTTCTTTTCAATGTCAACCCTTTGCCTTAACTGCTTGAGTTTATATCTCAAGGCAGCAATGATACCTGAAGGAAACAGTAATGCTACTTAGCTGAGAAATCATACCGTGGTTGCTGCTGGGGCCAGGTATTGCAGATCGTTCTTGGATCTTGCAGTTTTGATACGCTACGGTATCATCCGCTGGCATACTTTCAGTGCCAAACTTAAAAGGAAATTTTCAAGTCCACTGTAGTTCTCTGTGTTTCTTACACATTTGCATCCTTTGTGTAATTTTCATTTCAATGAAAACCTCATCGTTTTTCCTATGTCAGTGTTTTGTTTTTTTTTTTATCTGTACTTTG
The DNA here is from genome assembly GCA_013400195.1 of Aramus guarauna. Lineage (NCBI taxonomy): Eukaryota > Metazoa > Chordata > Aves > Gruiformes > Aramidae > Aramus > Aramus guarauna. The sequence continues at coordinate 2,372,280 of VXBL01004712.1, read as the reverse complement.
TTTTAGAGACCTAACTTTGCTAGCCAGAAAAAAGGATAACAGAAGGGTAGTACTGAAAAAACTGTGGTGGTGTTGTGTTCATATGGCTTCTGGATAAATCCTCAAATTACTGTATTGAAGATGCTTGAAATTTTACAGTCTTTGCTGACAGAAAAACTAGGAGAATCTATCAGCAGTGCACAGTGGATGGGCCACATTCCTCAAATAATCCAGTCAATTAAAAATTGATTTTTGTTCTAGGCAGCATGGTGGTAATGTAGTGGCGAGACAGTGTATGCATTACCAACAGAGCTCACATCAGTTAAGTGATATTTAGGTGATCTTCTGTCATGGGAGAAAGCAGTGCAGTTGATGATCTTTGCTACTGAAGAAGCTAAATTGAAGTGTCAGATACCAGAATTGCATTTTATTTCTAATATGTTGGCCTGCCAGCCTGGGAGAAGCTATGTGAAGTCTGTGAATACAAAGGGACAAAAGTGCTAAATCTAGCAGAAACTGAATGGGTTTGGGGAAGATTAAACTATAACATGGCTTTTAGAGCCTTCAAGTAAATGCATTTAAAGAAATTGAATCTTGAACTCTAGTTGCTGGACCTTTTATCTACTACCTTTCTCCCTTTTCGCTGACAGCAGATCTAAAGTAAACGAAAGATATGCATGATGTAAATTGCACCAATCTTGTTTTATTAAAAGAAAAAAGAGGTTATAATGCCACTGAAAATTTAGAAAAAACCTTTTCTTAAGGTGGTTGAACTGAGAACAAAAAAAAAAAGCCTAAAACTGTTCTTTGAAAAGTCCTTTAACCTCAGATTTGCAAGGTTCTGAGTTACAGAATGTAGAGGTATCCTTTTCTAGTATATCAGAAACACGTGGAAACGTGCAGTCATGCAGGTTGGACCAAATCCTTACTGTAAGCCTGTGCAGTGCTTATTTTGGAGAGATAAACAGTACCAGCTCACAAATCTGAAATTAGTCTGCTCTTGTCTTGATTCATTAAAGCATCTAATGTCAATGATAGCTTTGCAAACTTTCCAGCAGAATAGAAGACTTGCAAAAAGGTTTCTCTGAGGTTTGTAGTAACGACAGGATGCTGAAATCACATCCGCTTTTGGTTATGAGAGATCACAGTCAAACAGCGTGACACTAAAGGTGTAACTTAGATTTTTTTTTTTAAATTTTTTTTTGTTTTTAACAGGGTGCAGGTTTTTCCTTCATTTTCTGTCAAAAGTAGTTGTAAGATGGCCCGGTGCATCTGTGCTTCACCTGAAAGGTTGTGGCATTTAAGTGGTGGGGGAAATGGTACATGTTTACCCTTCGTCAGATCTCTCAGAGGTTTTGTGAGGTTCAGTTTCTTAATGTCTGTAAAGTGCTTTATAGTGCTCAGATGAAAGGCACTGGAGAAAATATAAGTGGTCCTGTTGTTTAAAATTTAAATCCTGATTTTAAATGGATAGTGTTATGTCTATGCTTGCCAGAAAACTCTGTGTCATTTTTAAATTTTAGTAGCCTATTGACATACATCTTGCATCTTAGATTAGCTTTCAGCATACATTATTACCTGTTTGTGAAATGAGTATCTCAAAGATAGACTGCAATGATGAGCAGTGGTCTGCAAGGTATTTCAGAACATGTGGTTGTAAAGTAATCTCATGCTGTATTTCTGAACAAATTTCTGAACAAACAGATTTGTTGACAAAAATGTTTGACATCTCAAAGCCAAATTACGAAGGAGACAGTGCATTTATAAATGTAAGAATCCAAAATTGTTTTCAATAGAAGAGATCGGTACAAAAAGTGTGAATATTGGTCATTGGTACAATTATTTCTTAACATCATGTTTTGTTTTAACATAAATTGTAGTAAGTTGAAAGTCATCTTCATTAATTTATTCCTAGACTGTATAAAGAGAAAATAAGTCAAATTATAAATGCTTTTTAAAGGTTATTATTGGGGTAAAATGCTGCTGGGTTTTAGTGCTTTGGTAGTGGGGGGAGGGGGGAATAAAGAAAAAAAAAAATGTTTCTGGGCTTCAAAACTCTTCAGCATGATTTGAATACAAGTGGCTAACTGTGATAAGTATGTTAGGCTCCCTTCTGTTAATTACAGTATTTCAAACGAGACTAATTTGACAGCCAGGGGCTCATATTATGCTAAATACTTCCTATAGTATTACTTTGAGAAGAAGTCCCCTTCCACCACCCCACCCCCGGAATACTTTTTGATAGGACATTATCATTTTAGAAGCTCTGCACCACAAGCAGATAATATCTAATTACCTACTAGTTCTCTGTTTAGTTAGAACGATTGCGATCTCCTAATGACTACATTGAAAAGGTTTTACCAGTCATTGGCGGAGCCGAGTACAAAATGTGGTCAGGTATTTTCTCTAAAATGTCTTATAAAAGCTGTTATTTCATTGTATTTTTTGTGATGTCAGTTTATTTGATCTGTTGCTGTGAGTGACAGTTAATTTATCGCAAATATGAAATCTTTTCTTTCCTCTAGGTTGTATTAAATGGATGGCTATTTTATTTTATTTTATTTTATTTTATTTTATTTTATTTTATTTTATTTGCTGTTCTTTTTTTCACTAGAATAGTGCAAAACCTACTAATCTCAAGACTAAAGCTAGATATTGTAGTTATCATAATATGGTATTTGATATTACAAAAATGCCCATTGATGTTTTGTAAAATACAAGAAATTATCTATTTTCATGTTAACTTGAAGTTCATGCCTTGTGAATAGTTTAAGTAGTAACTTCATTAGAAGTATTTATACAAGAAGTACTAGAGTTGTAGTAACTTTTCTTTTACATTATTATTGTAGTTTTATCCAAATTCCACCAGGTGCTGCCAAAGAACATACAGCCAGAGCAAAGTTTACAGCTTAAGTGGAAGTTGCTTAGACCATGCGTGCACGCTTTCATCAATACAGCCGTGAAACCTTTTCAGAAGCAGAAGCATCTTCCCTACGCATTTAAGAGCATACCTCTTTTCTTTGTAACGAAGCACGAGCAGTCAGAGTTTGATAGAGTGACTTCATTTCTGGGTATCATATTCTTAGAAATGCACTTTCTTATGACACAAAGATACTCATTAAGAGGTTATAGGTGACTAATACACTGTTTTAACAGGTAGTTAGAGACGTTTGTAAATATTCCTCTCTGTTGCTATCTGAATTTTGGGTGATGGCATATATTTTTTTTTAGTGAGATGTTCAAATTACTGAAGTTTAGTGTATTTGGTGGTTTGGTTTGGTTTATTTTCATTCCAGTAAGCAAAGTTGCTGTAGACACTTTATTCCTACTAACTGGGGTAAAGATGTTTCTTTCCTTTGTTTGCTTTTTGTCTTGCTGAGTCAGGAGTTTTGTATATCACAAGTCAGTTCTGTTTTGGGTTTTGTCTCATTCTGGGAAGAAAATGTGCTTCCAAAAGCCAAGGTTTGCTTGAGGTAATAAGAGCCCCAAACTTGTGACTGCTCACAACAGTGCAGTGCAAAATGCTCAGGCAAACAGCACTCGTAGCAGCAGGAATCAATTCAGAGACTTGGCGCAGAGCAGTTTCTATCCTGCTTCCCTGGTGAGTTCAGCCATTGTGCTTATGACATAAAAAGCAATGTGCTTTTTAATTGCTGTACTTATTTTTGAACTGTTGCTCAAGTATTAGTATGGTTTAAGTCAAAAAGGCTGGATCATGGGCAATGTGGAATCGGGTTGCCAGAAGAGGTGTAATCAGCGTCTGCTAGTGTTGGTGATGCAGAAACCCCGGTATTAGCTACTGCATTGGGCAAGGAACTTTAAGGGATTAACCTCGTAGCAGGTAATCGCTGATCACTAGAATGGTGGCATTACATTCTAGAAATGCTGTGGTGTTTTCTGTTGTGCTTTATTTAATTAAAGCCTTGAGTTTATTGTCGTGCACAAATGGTTTATATTTGAATGTTTATTGAATGGTCAACAGCAAAAATGAAACAAAAAGATTCTTTGGTGTAGTCTGGCATAATCAGTGTGGATTGCAAAAATAGACGTGGTGAAGGGAAAAGGAAGGAAAAATCGAAATGTGGCTGTTATTTTGAGCAGAAATATATTCAGAAATGTGACTGTAGCTAAGTCTGCACAAAGAAACTCCTTGTTTGTAAGAAATCCATGGCAGTCACTTCACCTGGCAGTATTTAATTAATTATTTAGTGAGCATTATGTTTGCCTTCCTTTGGGATTTGATCTTCCTTGTTGTGTCTCCCCCCTTCCACCAAAAAGTGCCAACTGATTATTTGAATATAGGATATTGCAATTGCTTTAGATCTCAAGAAATGTTAGTATGCGAGTACTTTGTTTCATTTCATAACTCTGTGTGTATAATAGCTAGCCCAACATTACTATAGCTTTCCTGGGTTCCCGTTTTCTTGCCATCCCGGTGTACTTGGCAGAGAGGGAGGAAAGAAGAAAGAGGAAACATAAATTATCCTACCGATGTAAGATTAGATCAACATTTAAGCTAGTAGGTGTAATACAGATGCTGTGATCAGGTGCTCAGAGCCCAAATGCTCACAGTCCTTGTGCTATTCTAATCAAAGGTGCTGAAGATTGAGCAGTTCTCTGATGCAGTGTTATCAGTTTGAGTATAATGTAAATCCTGTTACAGCAGCTTTGTCCGATCTGCCTGTAGCTTTGTTCTGAACCTTTCAGTAACAGTTCACTGAAGCAGAAAGAGCCCTGTGAATTGATATTATAAACCTGCATGGTTGCTTTATTCATTGTTGAAGCAACAGAATATAACAGAAGTATTTATTTTAGTGGATTGAGGATACCTTTTTTTTTTTTTTTCTATCAGCGTGAGCAGGGGAAAAATGTTCTAAATGCAAAAGAGGAAAAGCTAATACTATAATCATATCCATACCCATTCAGAGCACAATCCCATTGAAAGATAATGCAGAATACTATATGTTGAATTTATTTTACACATTCAGAGAGATTGTTAAAATCCCAAAGTGTTGTTATTTCTTGCTGATGTAGAAAAAAAGATACCATGTGACAGTATTATAATCAGGAAAAGACAGTCATGTGAAATAAAAGCGTCTCATAATGCACTTAGTCTTCCCAGACATCTGTATTTTTCTAAGCACCACCTACCTGCTCTCTTTGGGACACAGATGAGCCTTAGAAATTCAAGATTGTATTGTATTCACTTTTTTGCTGGTGGGCATTCCTTACTGAAGTTCAAGAGCATGAAATTTCTCTTTAGTCTCACTGCTTTGATATGGTATTTGCCTAATAATCAAACAAATTAAAGTGTGGAAGAAAATGATAAAACTGCAATATCTTAAAATTAAGAGGCTGAAATATTGAGTTCCTCGTACTAATGCTGTGGTGCCATGTTGACCCTTATTCGTGAAAATCAGTTTTTAGGTTGTGCATCAATAAGAAATATTATGACTTTGGGAATTTGAAAGAACTTCTAAAGTGTGATGTAATCTAAAAATTCTGGCTTTATACTTTAGAGATCTTCTGGACAGATTTAATTGACATTTGTGAAATATGCAGATATGGAAGCCCAACTTTGTTTGTAGATGCTTCTATATGCCATCAGTGAGTTCTGCTACTTAAGACACATTTTGTCTCTTGTGTAGAGATAGGAAGATTTACAAAGTTAGTTCCATTACCACTAAAAGTGTTTCAAATGGAAATATCTCTAAGAGGAGAGTCATTTACGATAGAATTATTTTTGTACACTGCTCTTAAAATTTCCTGTTCAGTTTTTAAAAATCTCTGATTGGAAAGTTAGGGTAGTGAATAGCTGATTTATTTTTTTTTTAATGTTAAATATTTAAAATACCTAAGCAAAAAAGGTGTACTAAACTTTTAATTATGGGAAAAAATAAGCTTGTCACCACCTCATTGAAATTAATAGGTGTAACAGTTACTTTTGTGGAGAAGTAATGTATTTAAATTTCATATTTCATATTTGTCTTTCATTTAATTTCACGTAGTATTCCATGAAAAGACAGCCTTTGTTTTGGTTTTATCTGATGACACAAGCAACTCCAGATAACCAGAGGCCAATGCCTATCTTCAAAATAAATAAATAAAAAGTCATCCGATGCGCAGTCCTCCGCCCAGACCCCCACTGGGGGAATTCTGTGTTTGCAGCTCTGGAGTTACGGGTAGAGCTTCTGTAACTCGGTGGGAGAGCAGGACGTGCTACGTGCCGGTCCTGTCTCGGAACCTGCACAGTAAAGTAAGGCTGCGAGCTCCGCAAGAACTAAATTCTCATCAGAGAGAGATGGATGTTTTTGTTTGAATGATGAGAATTGTATCTCCCCACTGCTTCTGTATGTGTAGCATAAGGTGTTTCCACAGAGCAGCAGAAATCAGAAGAAGTTCAGGTGGATAGAAAACAACGTCTGAGAAGTCTTAGTATGTGACATAAAAGATCTGGCTGCCTTATGGGATGAAAAGTGAAAAGGTGTTTTGTTTTCTTTTGTTTCTTAAATTTTTTTTTGGCCAGGTAGAATAGTAAGAAAGGAGAAGTAATTTTTGTTACTTTTATGTACTTAATTTTAGTGTGATGGGAATGCTGCTGACTTTCCATATGTAGCCATTCCTCTCTTTACATATCAAATAGCTGTACGAGCTTTTGCAGGAGGAGTGTTGTTATTAATCCTTGACAAAGGTCCCAGAGGCTTCAGCGAGTCTCTGAAACAGTAGGCAGTGTAGAGGTAAACTGAGTAACAAACACTGCCAACTGTGAATCTCAAGTGGTTATTAATTGCTTCATTCTCACTTTAAATTCCAGCTAAAGGAGTCCAACAGTAAAATGTAAAGAGGACTAAATAATTTTGCAGAATACTAACTTTTTGGTATGTAGCTACAGCACTCAGCAATCCAGATGTTTTGTGTATTGAACAAAAGACACTCGCATCCCTGGGTTAGGAAACCATACCTATTTGTATTAGCAAGATGAATGTTTAACTAATTTAGTAGTCAGGTCTTCTGTCTGTGATCACTGTAAACATTTGCATTGATTAGAAGGAAAAACAAGGCCTGTTTGCAAGGCCAGAAAGTTGATTTGCCTCAAGTTGATTTTTTCGTTTTGTTTCACTTACGTGTTTATTTTTTTTATGATTTTTTTCTTCTGAAATAAATTTTTGGCATTTCTGAAAGGATTGTGGAAAAATAAGGTGTATAGATAGCATTATGTTTTCATATTTATGTATCTCTGTCTTCTGAAGTTTGTGGAATTTCTTGCAGATCTGTTTTGGTATTAAACCTTCACTCTGAAACAATTCCTCCCATTTTGTACTCTATAGAGCTGTAATATTTGTCCAAGGATGAGCTGCATTCAACGTTTTGTTAACTGAAATGGGAAGTGACAGACTGACTAAAAGAAAATCTCCGTGCCAAAGAAACAGATATTACTTCTTTCTCACAGATTACTGTCTGCCTGGACACTGAAGACTCTGAGATTGCAGATGCACTAAGGTTTCATATTGATCCATGTTAGACTAATTTGATCAAAAGAGACACTGCTGTAGTATTTGATTGAGATGGTCAAACATTGGGAGTATTGTGCAGGAAAAGGAGGGTTGGGACGAGAGAGACATTTGAAAAAATAATTCAGATTTGTAAGATATATTTTGTTTGCATTGATTTTCACTATGGATATATATCTTTTGATGGCAGCTATCTTCAAAATAATAGCATAATAGATAATACTCTGCTATATAATTTTGTATTTTTATTACTTCTTTTTACTGATACTTGTAGAATAATTTAATTGTTGAAATTGGTCAGGACTTGCGCACTCAGCAAACATGTTTAGTGCAATATGAATGGTTGTTGGCCAAATGTGAGAAAGCCATAGTTATCATGCAAGAGTATGAAGTTGAAAAAGAACTGCAGAGGAGATTCTGCAACATGGGCATGAGAAAGTATAAATTTGAGTCTTGCCGAAGTAGGTCTTGAGCTATAGGGAATGCCCCATCCAACAGAAGACAGCCTTCTCTCTGCTTTTTAGCTCAGGTTTATCAGACAGTAACTTGACAGATCAGAGTCAGTGGTGATTGTGCTGGTTTGAGTTGTCCCTCTCCTTGATGGCTTGCTTCCATGCTGCAAGACAGGGAGAAGGCAGGGAATTATAAAGTACTAGGAAATTATCACCGTTTCAGATGTTCCTTTGTCACCTTTGTTTTGGAAGAACTGGGAGCGGTGAAAAAGCAATGTGTGATGGTAATTCAGAGCCCCCTGTGCAGGGGAGAAGGGATGTCAGGGTGCTTATGTCTGACTGTTCTCCAGGTCCTTCACCATCTTAGTGGCTGAGACCAGGAACTGATCAACTAATATCAACTAATTAGCATTTGTCTCCCAACTCTCCCAGTCCTTCTCCAAGCCTGAATGAGGAGGTGTGCCCTGTTCTCCCTGTCCATAGGCATAGCAGAGAGCACGTGTTTTCTATAAAGAGTCACCACTGTGAGGGATGTACAGCTTGGCTAAACTGAAAGAAGTCCAGTGGGGTTTTTCTTGTCAGTCTTTACTTGTGTAAAGGTAAACAGATGATCTGAAAATTATGTTGTCTAAAAGTTTATTATTAAAAAGTGGCAAACCATTAGCTCGCTGTCATTCCCTGGCTACTATCCTAATCTTGTTACTGAACTTGGTGTTGTATGTATTCTGTCCAGTGGAATAAAAATTTGACCAAAAGCATCCATTTTGTATAAACTGAAAAAAGACTGGTTGTATAGTGATGTCGTATAAGCCTTAGTGAGACAGAAAGGGTAGTTATCACGTAGTGTCATTGCATCCTTTGGAGAGCAGTTATTAGTTTTATTTTTGCTTGCAGTTATAGCTCAGGACAGAGAAAATGTTGTATATTGCTTTCTTTTCTTTTCTTTTGACTCATGAGATGCACTCTTGACAAAGCATGCTATTTGTTAGTCTCACTGTCATATTTATATTAAAGACATAACAGGGTCCTACTGCACTATCAATTGCTTTTCATTACCCTTGTCTTTGCTTGCAAAGGTCATCACCTTGCATGTGAATCAAATTTGGAAAAGACTGTTTTCTTTAGAAGTGGAATTGTAGTCTGAATGAAAAGGCAGTGCTATTTGAGAAAGTTAATATAACATATTCCTGAGCTTCCTTTTAACTCTTACATAAAGTTAATTCGGCACCTTTGTGTGGGCAGATTGTATTCTCCCCTGTCAGAGTTGCAGTTGCTTTTGTTTTGTTTCCCATTTGAATAATACATTTGATTACCATGGCAAATGTTGCAGTGTATGCATGCCTGATTGTGGTGCCTAATTAACTGATGATAACAAGGCAGGATTGCCCTCTTCTCTTTCATAAGCAATCATATACATGACAGTTCTTTTATCTTTCTTCAAAATGGACTTGCTCTCCTGACCCTTAAGCAGCTCCTGTTTTGTGTATTTACCTCTGATGTCTTTGCAAGACTCTTAATTTTCCGTGCCATATCCTATCTAGTTGTAATTAACACATCGAACAGCGAAAAAATAGTTCTGCTTGCAGATGCCTAATGGAGGAATGCTTTCTTCCAGTAATTATACAGCTTCATGTTACTGATTTGCATTGACCTACAAGGATTTTTTTTATTTTATTTTTTGAGAACATCTGCAGTGGCATAGTCCTATTTAGGTAGGGAAAACAAACTCAAAAAGTAGGTTAATTTGCTATTATTTACCTAAAGTAAACTTAGAAGCAGTCAGTGGCAAGTTTGGTAAAGGTTTGCATTTAGCAAAGTTAAATTGGAGGTAAACAATGCTGTCGTCTTGCATGTGTTTAATCCTGAAGTCGAAGGCCTGTTCTTATAATTAGAACTTCAAGAAGCACTTGACCTATTTTAAGGAAGCATTAAAGTCACATGTATATAAAGCAAATATTTTCCAGCATTGTGTCTTAAAAAACCCTGAACTTACATTTCAAATAAATGAGACTAGCATTTCTATTTATCGTTTTATAGCTAGGCTGAGATTAAAG
>VXBL01004712.1:2252284-2357284 GCA_013400195.1 Aramus guarauna | reverse complement strand
TTCAGTTACTCTTTATTAGGAATTCTTACCTTACTGTGGAAGGACCCGGTTCATTCCTGGAAGGTAGTTTATAACGTCGTTATAAAGATACTGGTTCCAGGTTAAGGTTGAGATGCATACAAGACCTGGGGGCAGTGCTTTTTTGTTTCACTGATTTATTTATTTATATTTATTGCCTGTGAGATTATCAGTACATTAGTAGAAGGAATTGTCATTGACTGATTACTGAGCCCTAATTGTTTTTTATTCCTTTTCCTTATATTCATGTTAGTGATACCAAGTTTTGATATGCATGAACACTACTTGAGGTACTCCAACAAAACCACTGAAACTAGAAGAGGAGTGATGATGATACATTTTGTTTTTAAAGATGTGTTTTACTTTTGATTTTATAATGTAACTGCTCCTCTATAATGCCAAAACACATTTAATCATGAGAACAGTAAATGTGTTTGTAAGTCTAGTCTCATTCTGACATATGTACATGCTATATGTTTTCATCTACTCTCACGAGCAATAGCCTGACGTGCCTGTATCAAGTAGTGCCTTGTTTTGCCAATTAGCTCGTGTAATGGTAGCTTTGAAAAATGTCTTATGCTGAAACACAGTATTTGTTTTCATGAAGTATGGCTAAATACTCATTAATTTTGTTCTTTCGGATACTAAGAAATTAGGTCATGTAAAACAATAGCAGGAAATGTAATTTTTTCATTGAGCAGTCGAGCCAACCATCTTGCAACTCAGACTACAAAGGCAGAATAAAACTTTGTGATCTCTAAAACGGTATCATTTATTGGGCTTGTTGATTTTTAGACCCCAATAATTATAGATCTGTCAGGTGTTATGAAGCTAGTGCTTATAGACTTTATTGAATTTTATAATCTAATGCAGGGTTATGATACATAAAAGAATTAAAGTCAATATCAATAAGATTGTCTCCAAACTAAATAGTAGGTGTTTGCATTTTTAATTCTGTTTGTATTTTTTACTAGAAGTATAAGTAACTAGGAATAAAATAATTGTCAGGGAATAATTCTGTAACAATTGCTTGAAACAAATGTAATGGGTAAAATCTCTTCCACTGTTCATACGTGGAACAGTATTGCACTAGTACAGGTATTTTCTTCACCTGGTAACTGGCAGGTTTGTTCATCATACTGCCTCTAAACCCTGCAAGTTTTAGCTTATCTCAGCTTGCATTCACAATCTCGACACACATAAATCATAATCTCAGTAATCTCAAGAATGTACAGGATTGGTGAACACAAACTGTTTATTTTTTCAGCCGTCGTTTGGTTTATTATCTATATACCTAACTGTTCTATTTATCTGTCATAATCATATGCTTTGTGGTAAAAAAGAGATTCCTTATCTCTGTAGGTCGGTACTTAGGATGTGTCCACACTTCTAAAGACTACTGTTGGTAATTCCTAAAGCTCTTAGAGAAGTGATTAGGGAGTCCTGATTGCTCACAAATTGAGTCTTTTTTCTGCTTGACACTGATCCTGTGATAGTCTCCCCACTTAATCCTCACCAGCAATTTGCCTATAGCTGGAGCTAACAGGAGGTGATTAGAGGGGAGTTGCCCGCTGCCTTTTTACTTCTGTTGTAGTGGCATGTTAGACAGAGGCTAGTGAATCAAAGCTGTTTTCCTATTAACTCAACACCTCCTAATGCATTAGAGCCACTTTTATCTAATAACAGTGTTCAGCTTCTAGCGCTATTTTAATGTTATTTGGTATGCCTTTTAAAACAGCCCAATGAGCGTTTTTAAAATTAGAGAACAAAAAGCATAAAGCAGAATACCCAACGATGGAAGCAAAATAATGAAGCTAACAGGTCTCGTCTTTTATCAGCACATGCTTGTAACCCCGATTAAGATTACAGAGGATTTTCTCCCTGCATCGATAGGCAAGTAGACTCCGCTTTCTCTAAACATTACTTTAATTGCAACCCTGGTGACAGGTAACTGATGTAATACTTTTGAAGTGATAATGGCGTACATTTACAAGTGAGAACAGCACCAAGGAAAGAGTGATAATGAAGAGTTAACTTTTCCAAGTCTTAGCTACAGTGAAGAATAATATGAAGGGCCTGAGTGAAAATTTCTATTTACTACTTTTTCTTTTGTCCCACCTAAAAACCACATCAAGGATTAGTTGGCTTTTTTATTGTCTATTGGTACGATACAGAATCTCCATCCTGAAGCCTATGTTCTCTGGCTTTTATAAGTTTGGGGTTTTTTGTGTGGTGGTGTTGTTGTTGTTGTTTTTTAAAGCTTAACATTATTTGTACTTTGCTGACTGAGTTCCCGATTATTTTAATTAGTTTGTTTTAAAGAAACTATAGTAATGGATTTAAAAGACCTCCTTAGTGACACACATTCTGAGAAGTGTCCAACAGCAACCTTACTTGGTTTGCTTTTTGTGGTAAGTGACTAAATGTCCTTCATTATGACTCACAGCATGCATCAAATACAGTGCATATATGTAGTGTTTTAAACACAATTTCTTGGCTTTACAGAGCCTGCCACTGGGCTACGTGTTTATATTACAGGTACTGTGACTAAGGTTACCGTCCAAGTTAAAATAGCTAGTTCAAGTGCAAAAATAGCAAGGTGGCGGTTAACAAGGACATCTCCCTGACTGGTAGATTGGTTGAGGTGCAGGGAACAAAAGAGGTGGCATCTCTAGCTAACAGGTTAGGTTTACCTAACCATCTCTGTTTATCATTTGAACTTCTTGATCACCTTTCTATTCTCGAGGATCATTTTGCTCATGATAAGGGTATATTTCAGGAACATGTTAGTGAATATATTTTAATTTACCTGCTTTTGAGATAGACTGGTAAAATAAAGGAAAACACATACTGTTAGATGTTGGCTTGGACGTAGCCAGCTCATCCCATTAAGAGACACAAAACCCTCAAAAATGTCACCTGTATTCACAATTCCCTATTTAATTTGATCCTACAGGACAAGAACAAACAAAACTGGATAAAGTTTTCTGCTTTTAGATTGTTGAGAGATTATATTATATGCAGTACACGCACATGCACGTAGCTATAGCTAGCTAAATAAATGCATCTGTCTATCCTGAAATTGTAAAACGTGTCATAGTTTCTGAATTTGTCACAGGTCTATCGTGTATTTTGTCAATACATCTTCAAGCACACATCTCTAAAAACAATAAACGTTATTTTGCTCTGTGTCAAAATGCTATTTTCAAGCTCAGGCTTTTTTTTAAGAGAAGTACAAAGTATGGAAAAGTCCTAGTGCCAGTGTTTATGCTTCTTTTCATTTGACTGGCAAAAGCAGACAGGGCAGTAACAATAGTCTAAATGAGGTCACTCCAGAATCACTGCTCCTTAGTTTTCATTTCACATACTGTTGTTGTCCTGTCTGGAGCTGTCAACTATATAGGAAAAAAAAAATAAAAAAATTCCCTGTTATAAGGTGCATCAGTCCAAAAATTCTAATCTTGTGTTAAATCCTTTGAAGCGCATGGTTGGATCATTAGGGAATCCAAGATGTAAGTGAATTCTGTTATGGAACCCATTTTACAGGAAACATTTTGATCAGGAACTCTGTTATCCTTTAGTCCTTACATTTTGTCTTCAATTATACATTGTGTTTCTCATTTTTAACATGGCTGCAAAAATCTATCCCATAAATTTGCATGAGGAAGCCAAGCAATAACACCTGTCATTTGTTCTCTTGTCTTAGAAATGGAAGACAGATGAATAAACCGTATTCTGTTGAATATTCATTTGTGTTTTTTCTTTGTGGCAAATACTAAACATTAAAAATCACATAAATTCTATTATATAGAAGCTGCTGAGCTTTTGGTATTATAAAGCCATAAAGAAAAAAGCCTTTTAGAACTATTTGTGAATTGTTTCTTGTGCTTTTTGAAGGTACTAGATGCAGAACCATAGAAAACATATGTAGTCTCTTCACAAGACACATTGCTGTAAACTACTGCCTGACAGGGCATCTGTCTTCTAGAGCTGTAGGACTGCTTAATATCCAGGACTTTAAAGGTGGTTTTGTTTATTTAAGTAATAAGTGTGCCTTAGTAGTAAGGTGAAATACTGCCAATTCATTTTTTTTCTAAAGGCACTGTATAACAGGTTTTGGTTCTTATCTTCTGCCCATTTTCATAAAGAAAGGAGGCTCTTTGATTTTTCCGAAGTGCTGCTGAAATAGCTGAAATTTTAAATTTCCACAGTTATGCAGGCAAAACCTATTGTTATTCATGTGAGCGATTAATTGTGAAAGGACAAAACATTATTTTTGTATTTTTTAAACTTAATAAAGATAACGGATCTATCTAAAAGGTAGAATTCCATATATTAATAGACTTACTTTGTAACTTTATTAGTTAAACTTTTCTGTCCATCTTTTCTTTTTTGGAGAGCTGTAGCAGAAAAGTAGAACAGTTTCCAATTGGTGATTGCAGCCCAGAAAGGTACAAAGTCTGTATAGATGTATGGAACTGTACAAAATCAGTGCCCTGAAGGAACAGGACTATTAGTGACGTTAGTTAAGGTGAAAAAAAAAAAATAGTGTGCAAGGGATATTAACAGCTTGCTGTAGTTTATCCGGGGATTAATTATAAAATTGGACATTGCAGGATTTTATTCTTTTGTCCTCAAAGTCTCTCATGCCCTCCCTAGTCTAATGTAAACCAGCATTTCTCCTGGGGTATGCTGCGGTGTCCCACGTTCAGGTTGTGGTTAGAAGTGATTTCCAATTCCAAGGGAATGCTCAGGACCCATTGTGAGCCTGTGTCAGGATAAAAACTGTGTGCACACAATGTCTTCTCCCACTGTCTCTGGTGAAAAAAGTAAAAAGGGACAAGGACTGCAGTGTTTTTCAGAAGGCACCTACCCTACAGTGTGTCCAGACCCCCAGTGAATGGTAAACGAAGCACAGGTCTATGGCTGCAGACGCCCCGGGTTCCCGAGGGGTGTGGTATTGGCATGCAGTTCCTTTTATGTGTCTCTCAGTGAATCATCTGTTCGCACACGGATGTTCTGGTTCCTTCACAGTGCAGTTCCGTCCTTCACAGTGACTGTCTAAATACCATTGGGATGTCCTCTTTGCCTAGTCTGTGCTTTTAGGATACAAATGTGAAAATTAGTAAGGCGGGGGGAAATCCTGCTTTATTAATTTCCGCAGGAGAAAATTCAGTTTGGTCTCTCAAACCGAATTGTGTTGTGCTGAAGTATCGTAATACAGACACGGAACATCAAGCAGTGATCTTTAGCGTTACGTGTGCTTCTTTTTAATTTAATGGTCAGGCTTCAGTGTCCCTGATTGGACTGGGTTGTCAGGTATTTTTTAGAGTCTCATTTCTGACAAAAGGCTTTCAAAAATCGCGGTGCAGTGAGCAGTTCTGTTACTGAGGCCCAGACTATACTTTAGAAAAGTCAGGTCTGTAATGTTCCCGTCACCACAATTTTTAGGGGTGGGGAGGGAGGGCAGGCTTCGATGGCTCCATCTGACTCTGAGTAACTAAAGCTGATATTTTGGCTGGTATTGTGGTATTTTTATAATCAACTTCTAGAGAATTACCACTTTTTTGAGCGTACATTAAAAGTTATAGGAAACCAAAGCATTTCTAGCAGCTTCTCTGTAGTCTACAGAGGACAATCAGCAAAAGGTCGATTACATCTTCTTCTTTTGTACGTCCCATTGCTCACTTGGGTAGCAGGCTGCTTCTGTCGGGGAGTGAAAAAATATGGCTCCATACCTCACCCACCCCCCAGGGAAAATAAGGTAACACTGCAAATGAATAAGGAAGTCCTGCCCTTCCTTGTACCTGTGTAAATGTTTGTGCAGCTATTCATTGACCCAAATCATGAAACTCATCTGGGTGAAGCTAACCAATTTGCTCCAGGTTAATTTGACCTGAGTCAAATTCCCAGTCTTGTTCACCCGTATTCATACACGGACTTGTGAGGAGGCACTTCAGAGGTCAGGGTGGGCCATTAGAAGCTGCAAGACTGACACCACCTTTTAGAAATGGTCCCTTCTTCTGTAAACTTATCATCTAAATGCTTTTATGACTTTTGAATTTTCGTATATGTAAGACCCACAGTTCACTAACGGGACAATGTCTGTTCCTGTCTGACAATCCATTCTTAGCTCTTCCCTGACAGGTGGTCACGTAACATGTTTGCTCTTCGGCATTGGAGAGAGAAGGAGAGGTGTATTTACTGCTTAGAATTTTACTATTAAAAAGTCCCAAACACATTGTATTCTTAAGGAGGGATTACCTTACAAAGAACTGGTCTAAGAAAACAGAAAAGTTTGTACAGTCAGCATGGCTATGATAACAATTTTGTTCACAAAGGCATTCAAGATCTCAATTTCCTGACAGCGATGAGTTTGTTTCTTTACAGCAATAGAAAATACCAGATTGTACTGGGATATCAACATGGGAGATAATCACATCTGAAAATGCTTGCAGTCTTTAATACCTTGAAAAAGTTCCTTGGTTTCAGCGATTCTAATATTATATATGCTTCTTTATATAGAATAGTGAAAGGTAAGCGGTTTTGGTTTGCTCCCTCTTGCATCAGTTTTGTTGCTTTCCTGAGGAACTTTTATGGTTACTATTTAGGTTGTGGGAAATTTTAGAGATTTGGCAGTATGAAAGTTACGGGCAAAGGTTATTCTTCAGCCTCATCCTTTGAAGGCTACCTAAAGATAGCAGGACTTTGAGGTTGTAATTTGGACATTCAGCTGTAAGACTGATAAAGTTTGTGCTTCTGTGATGGACTGAGTAGAAATCTCTTGAATAGCCAGGATGATAACCTCATGAGAAATGTGTTGATCTAAACCCAAATAAATTTAGTTTGCAAACAGAGCCAATGCAGTCTTTGGAGAACTGGTGTAGCATGTGCCCAGTGAACGATATTTGAAGTAAACAAGTAGTCATACTGTTAATTTTCTGTTCCTGAATGTTTTTACACTAGACCTACATGGCAAACAATGTAATATGTTTTATATGTGCTACAAATGGACAATGCAGTGAGGATGTGCAGTTCAGGAAAAAAATACTTGTATTGGATCTGCGCAGTGTGTTAGGAAGAGACTCTTGGCTTCTGAGGGCCCTCATGATCTCAGACAACAACAACAAAAAAATCCATCTAAAGTATTCGTGATACACTGCCTGGCTGACACTCAGTCTAGAAGAGAGGTAATCTCAGGGGATCGTGGGAAACACCCACAGGAGATTGTATGGCTCGGTAGCGAGTGTATCTGAAGCTCAATATAACGTATTCCATTACTGTGACAGTATATACTGTAGCTTGTATAGAAAATATTTGCACCGCCAGCTGTCTTATTGTTCTAAAAAAAATATAAAACCAGTATCAACTTCAGAAAGATCATAATGACGGCCTTCTGCTCCTGGCTGCTTCGCTGTGTTGTTTTCATCTGGCTTATTTCTAACGTGGCAAAACTCAAGATAAAACCAGCAAGGGTTACTAAATGCACAGAACACGCGCTCATCTCAGGACGTCTGTAAGTTAAACAGCGTAGGAGGCTAGAAAGTTTTTTATAGAATCACAGAATGGTTTGGGTTGGATGGGGCTTTAAACATCATCTAGTTCTAACTCCCTGGGCAGGGACACCATCCGCTAGACTATTTAGGAATATCATATAGTTTTGCTTTCTTTCCAGATTCTTCACCAATTTTACACTCAAAATCTAGTTATGAACAAAAAGGATAAGCAAGTTGCACATAAAGCCAAGAATTTATTACTAATGTAATTGAAGCCTTAAATCTAGTCAAAGAATTATTAATAGTACAGGTTTAATTGTAACAGAAAGAGGAAGAAAAAGAAAATAAACTATTGCCGAACAAGTCTCCATAATAATAAAGCAATTAAAATTGTTGCCCGAGTACTTTATGTTCTCCATTTTAGCAAATGGGGACACTTAAGTTTTTGGTGACGCCTAACAGGATTGTGTCAACAAGTCTAGACTTTTCAAAGAAATGAAAGGAGCTTGGAGACATCATCACAGAAGTATGCAAACTTGTGTGATAGTGCTACCTGTTATTTCATAGAGACATTAGAGATCACGCTGTAAATACCTTCTGGAAGTCTGTTCTGGCTAGTCCTGTTATATGAAAAATACGTTCTGTTCTGTAGCAGCTTAGTTTGACCAGTCACAGTATTGAAAGTGACATGTGCGTCTTTTTGTAAGCGTGTATATCTGACATAAAGACCAGACTTGCCTTTTCCTTCTGACTCCCAAAGCGTCTTTTCTGCACGTAAAAAAATCATACCAGCTTTTAGTGCTTTAATCTCCCATTTGTTTTTCTCATCAAGATATTAATGTTGATTATTTTTGCACAGAGATAGGACGGTAGCAATGTTCAGAGTTGTCTGTTACATTGTCATAGCAGAAATAATATATATTATCACATACCTTATTTATTTTTTCTGGGACCAGCTTTGACAATAAATGAAAAGGTCTTTTCTGTTAAAGAGAAGCATTATTTAGTAAAGTAGTGAAGTTGGGATGGACATACGCTACATGTTCTGTGACTCCTTCACCTGGATTTCTATTGTCCACAGCATTTGGGTGAAAGTTAGATTTGCATTAAGCAGCAAGAAAAGTCTATGAGTTGATTCAAAGCAAAACTGTATTATCTCAGCCGTCTGTTCATTATGGGAAATGATAGTAGTATGGTAAGTGAATGCTAAAAGTAACAAATAGCTGTGCTGTCTGATGTGTCAAAGGCTATGTTTAATTTGCTTTGAGTATGAGTGTTTGAATTTTCCAAGTTCGTGGGCTTGGAAAGCACCTCACTATAAACTATCCAGAAGTTTAATTATCTTATTCTGTTAGGTTAAATTACTAAACAGCTTCTTCAAAGATGCTGTTCTGTGTTTGAATAAATATAATATGCAAAAATGTGAAAATTGCTCCTAGTATGATACCCAAGTGGGATACAGTGGCTTTGTGGTGTCATATTTTGAGAAATTATTTAAAGACACACAAAAGGACACTGCCACTCTGTTATTAATGTTAAAAATTGTTGATGGTCTGTGCAGTGTGTTTTTCTAATTAGAGGAAAGCTGTAGAGTACTATTTCCATAATCGACATGGGAACAGAAACTCAGCAAAATTTCATGTATTTGCAGTGAAACTGCTCCTCAGCACCATAAAAATGGCTTTTATAACATAAAGGCTGTAATTAGAATAAGTCAAATCAGTTGGAAACGATTAAAACCAGAACAGGCTAAGCTGCCTTCTAAATATTTGTCTGGAGATTAGCCCTACTCTTACAGCCTCTGAGAAGCATCTTTGATTTACTTATAATGCTTGACGTGGCAAAGATAATCCTGCAGAAGGCAAATGAACACAAATTTAGATGTGCTGTTTGGCTCTCTTTGTTGATTTGACAGGAGGCAGCATATTGGAAGTGATGTTGGAGAAATGAGTATAGGGTCACATTAGACAAATTGCTTAACCCCCCCTACCCCCCCCCGATCATCAATTTAAATTCTTTTAAAAATGTACTCATTCTTTGAAGCTTTTAGGATGCACTTTAGAAGTCCATGTGGAATAATTTTCCGCATGTCTATGCGACAGTTGATGTGAGTCTTATTGTATTTAAAATTATAGTCCTGAGATGGAACTTTCTGCTTGTTGCTTGTCTGACATCAGCTATTAAAATACAAGTAAAGCTTGGCAGGTATAAATTTGAAGAAGAAAAGAGATTATGTAAGAAGATCAGAATTGTTAATATTAACCAGCTGTTGTGGAAGAATGGTGATTTACTCTGTAGAAGAGTTCTGCTGGAAGAACAAACAAACAAACACAGCAGACATTGGGTAGCCAGTTACTTACTGACACCCCTTTATTGCGCTTTTGATAGCCAGAAAGGGAGAGAGATATAGAACTGATGCAGTTGATAGATTATAAACATGGACTGGCTATTGCATTAGCGTGTAGATTTAATAGCATCAGCAGAAAGTAACTATTATGAAAGCCAGCTGGTATTTTAGGATGATGAACCTCTACGTTATTGTTAACACTTGACTGCACATGGTATAATGGTACAGAATGGTGAAAAATTGTTAAGTACGTAAAGAGGGATGATTTGAAATGTTTGAAACATTAGTCAGCTTCTTGGTGTAGATCAAATTTGTACTTCGTGTAGTTTTCCTCTCATTTATAATCTCCACAGCATCCCAAACTTTTTGTTTAGCTGGTGAAAATATAATCAGTCTAATGTATTCTCTTACTGAATTTTAAACAAGACCATTAAAACTCCTTTAACGTGCTAAAGTAAGCTTCAGAGAGGGTTTCCATTTCATCTTTATTGAACTGAGGCTATAGCACTCTTTCCCTTTGCACCACAGTGAGAGGCTGTCAATAATTCAATAGCCATGGCCTTGATGGGCCAAGGCCTAACTTAGACTTTAAACAGAGCCAAGCAGCTTGTCAAAGTGTGATGTGCTGTCAATGCCTGACTGATCTATACTGCATGAATTCTCCCTCAGCTCTTGATGTATCCCTGGGAATAAAAAGAAAGCAATTTTAGAAGTAGACCTAGTGTGAAGCACCTGTTTGTTTGGAATTTTTAATAAGGGAAAGTTGTGTTAGTAATGAAGCTCGATGAAGTCATTGCATTTTTGCTTAGAGGACCCACACTAAATTCCTGTCTAATAGCATCGGTGCGTTTCCAGTGTCTTCAGGAAGAGAAGTCACGATACTTGTAAATATGTTAGTGCCTTAGAGCAAGTTCTCTTGGAGCAATACTTAATAACTAATGACAAGTAACTTTCCTCAGTCCAAATTACCTATTTACATCTTTCAGTTTTATTGATATTATACTATTAACGCTCAGTATTGCAGTAATGAAACTTCTTCATAGCTATTTGTTTCAGTTTTTTTCCCCACACAGTAACTGACGTATATGATACATTCATGTCCTCTCTCAATGCTCTACATTGAATTTGCTTATATTTTATAGTTTACTTGAAAGCTGAAAAACTACTTGTTTTTCTCAGAAAATAGTTTAGAAAAAAGTGAGTTAATGTGGTAACTAGTGGTAGTCTAGTTCTCTTACACTTTATAGGTAACGTAACAGCAGAATTATATCTAAGGTGCCTTTGAAAAGGTATAAGAAAGCTTATATCAGACTTTACAATATTTGTCTAAAACCAAAAAGCTAGCATTATTTAATGTGTACTTAATTACATTTTAAATAATTTGAATTTCAGTCCTTGTGTTGCTAAGCTTCTCTTACGATAAGATTTATTGGGATTTAAAAGAGAAGTAACATTCCTATTCTCATTTTAAATGTATTTGTTTTGTCATTGTTTTCTTTACAAATCCATGTTTTTTGAAGTTGCCATATCTGCAGAAAGTTTCATGAGACATGTAGGTTCTCAGCCTTCGGGTAATTTTTTTAATAGAGACACAAGAGACTAATAGAAAAATAAATGAGGCCCTTTTAATGTTTTAGAAATGCTGAAACCTTGTGCTAGTAGATTTGATAAAGTCAGGTTTTTTGTAAAGCTTGTATGTTTTCATTTTAAATAGTTTACTCCCTCAGTTCTCATTTTCCAGAAAACTTGAATTTCAATAATTGGTCTGCGTTGATTATATTGTAGCTTTCATCCTTTGCACAGGGAAGTTGAGGAAAAGTAGTGTAAAACATGGTTGATAATGTTTCTCAACTAAGACTTTATTTTAGTGATGTGGGTGCCTCATACTCCAGAATGTAAACTAATTGAAGCTCTCACTGAAGGCTGTTGAATGGAGGCAGTCAGATTTTCACTAAAGACAGAACAATCAAAAAAGCTACTGTTCTTTTCTTGTTTGCTAAGTTGTTCCTTAAACTACCCATTAAATGGTCCTACTCCATTTTAGTGCAAAGACAGACTGATCTCAACCTGCAGCTGAGAACTGTGTACAGGACTGTTGGTCTGGGTTGGAGTTCATCTCGATGCTGGAGTAAGTAATACTGTATATTGAGCAATTAGGCAGCGATCTTTGCATGAAATAAACTTCACACCCCATCAATTTACCTATGTTGCTTGAGGTCCCGTATGCTCATTGCACTTGACAGTGTTGTTAGAGTAATTATATTGGTGCAACGCTTTTTGTGGCAATAAGCTTTTTGTTAGAGAAATTGGGCATGACAGACTTCGTAGGCTTTGACAATGTCACAGATCACAACTAAAATTCACGTTTTGACCAGTGATCTTCCAAATAATTAATTCTTCCAGATTAAGTACTTTTGACTTTGAGTGTGTATTTGTACAGAAATAAAGCAAGCCAAATAGTTGTGTTTTTTTTAAGTTGGACTTTGAAAAATGCTGTAGGCCTTGATGCTGCGTTGCCTTGAGTGATGGGCTGAAGACTGTGAATGGGATTGTTACGCACCATCATGAGATGAGTGGAGAATGACCTTGATGAGAATAACCGTGTATCCTCTGTGTAGTGTTGTGTATAGAGTGCAAGCAAGGTGAAAATACATGATTGAATATTAACATGTTTGCAAAAATATAAGTTTAAAGACACTCCTCTGAGATTGGAGTGAGACAAGGGCCTTCCTCACTCTGACAGTTGTTTACATTCTTGACTGAACTGCTTAACTGAGCAGGTAGAATTTGGTTGGTTTTCAAGAGATGATCTGTAGAAAGATTAGAATGTGCTTCTTGTCCAGACCGTTCTTTGCTACCCCAAAGTTGGTGAGACCTTCCTCAGATGTACAATACATTATCTGGGTGTACAGCTGTATCTGAATAGTTGTGCTGTGCATGTGACAGTAACATTTGTTAAAAATAAGGTCTTCTAAGACCAGTTTTAGCAGATGACTTTTGAGAATATATCCTCGTGAGGCTTTCCTCCTCCCCTGCATACAAATTCAGAAATAGATACTGGCACACCACTTGCTAGCTTTTGTCATCACAGGTCTAGGGGTGGAAATCCACTCTTCACGGATCTTTGGAGTTCTCTTTGTTATGTGACAGAAGTAAGGAAGCTTTTGCAATCACCCCAGGACGTTTTGATCACCAACCTTCAGAACTGTGGATAACCATGATTTTCAAATTCTGTTGTCTGAATGTAGGCATTTGAAACTGGTCTACTTATTAATGTGCCTAACTTTAGGCATCTAGTTTAGAAGGTGTTAGCAAGGTTTCCCAGCTAGCGCTCATGGCAAAAGTAAGGATCGTTTCACTTAGGGACTTTAGCAAATGACAGAAAAGGTAAACAACAGGCAAAAAAACCCTACTTAATACTTATTATGACACAGATTCTAAGGAGAAAGGAAATTCTTGCTGGTTTGGTGTGATTTCCACCCCCCCCACCCCCCCCCTTCCTTTTTCCTTTTCCTCCTTTCCCTATTTTTGGGCATTTATGGTAGCTGAGGTGCTAAAAATACCAAATGAAATCCAAATCCACTCCTACACGAGTGAGTTCTCAGGCATGTGTATCTGCTAGCTTTAATTCTGCACGTCTTGATTTCTCTTTGGATTTTACCGTGGTTTGATAGTTGTTACGCTTTTGTACCTTTTGCTAACGTAATCAGAAGAGAATCCACTAGATTTGCTGATACTACCTTTCAGCATAGAACCATCTAAGCCTTACAAAAGAACAGAACTATGTTAGCTTTGGTGTACAGAAGGAACTGCATTTGTGGAACCCTGGGTGCAGCGTAAGTTTGGAAACAGCCTTGCTTATTGTACAAAATCACTAGAAGCTCTGTATCTGTGAAACACAAGAAACTGGAATGGCTAGGTGAAAGTGAATAAAAATGAGGAGACTCGCAAACTGCTTTTGCTCCAGGGCTGGTTTTAATGAGCTTGTCCCTAATGAGTTGTCCCTGCAACTAGCTTCAGGCCTAAACAGATGAGGCAGGGGTTCTGCTAAATTTTTGATGGGATTTGCACTGGTTTTATGAGAAAGCAAGCAGTAGAGAGTGCAAAGTTGTGTCATGAATCTTTTACGAGACTGGATTGTTGTCCATCTTGTCAATAGGGATTGTAAGACCTGATTGCTAATAGAAGAAATGCCACATGCTTAATGTACTGACAAACTTGAATAAATAAGGGAGCATATATGTCACGGGAAGATTTGATTTGTCAGGAGCAGGGACTCAATGACCAATATGTGAGGCTTTCTGAAAAATTACTATCATCACACGTTATTGAATTGATTACTGAATGGTGGTGTTTGCAACCAGATATAGTCATTTGCAGAAACAGACTGTGTTTGGATACGGGTAGTAAGGCTTACCATGAACCATTTTGTATTTGTTCTAGTGCAAAGATGGAATAAAAAAAAATATCAGTCATCGCTTGTTGCTTTTATGTTCTAAGGCTTGTATTGGTAGTTTAATTTTTTTTTTTTAATTATATGGATTTCTATTTGTGTTTTATTAGCAGTTTGTTAGCTCCGGAAGTAAAATAGAATTTTTACTGAGATTCTCTCAGTTTGAGAGATTCTTTTTGAAGTTTCCAATATGTCTATTGTTAATACAAGGAACTCTCAACAAAAGTATTTCTTAGATTGACTTATCCAACAAGATATTCCTAGTGGCTCAGGTGGTTACAAAAATGCATGTTTGCAGCCTTTATTTCACATGGAAGTGTGGTTTTTTTTCCTCTTCCGTGCTTACAGATGCATTGCACCCACGTTGGTCACGTAACAGATGTAAATGGCCTTGCTTTCCTGAGATGCTTCTCTAGAATTTCACATCAGCTTTTGACAGTCAGGCTACAGTGTGAAAGTTTGTCTTAGATTAAAATCTAGTAGCTTACAAGTTTTGTTTCCGCTGTATAAGTGTTATTTGGAAAGTGTAGGAAAAACATAACTTCTTTGAAATTTGTTATATTTTTAGATCAATTAACTTCTTAAGCTGTTTTTCAAGTGTAGTTTGAATCCTTGTCATATGTATAATTTTCTTTAAAATACAAGTACAGGTGCCTGGTGGAGGGAAGATAAATACATAAGCTTGGGTTTAACAAAGCTAAATTAAAAAGTACTTGTGGGGAATAAAAATTAAAATAATTAACTAAGATATTATTCTTTCAAAATGGTGTTACTCCATAAAGTTTAGCAACTGATTAACAGTTGCATTACAAATTTCTCTCTTTTTTTAAATAAGTGTAAATAGCAGAAACACATTCATCAATGAATTAAAAGATTATCATGTTCATATATATTAATCTGTCTCCATGGTATTTAATTGATTTGAAATGCAAAGTCATGAGAAGTGAGACCAAGACTTAATCTGTCATGTTTCTGTTCTCTCAGGTCTTTATTTCTAAAAATATAACATCTTTTCTTTGTTTCCTGCTGCTACTTCATATTTCTCCCACGCATATATTATTTTTGCTGCTTCTCTCTCCTAATCTAACTCTCACTTATTTCTTGTTCTAGTACTTGATCTTGATAAGGTAAATAGAATGAGAAAAAAGTATGTTCACACGAGCAAAAGCTGTACAGAGAATGGCTAAAATAGCTTGTCAGAAGTAGTGGCGAGGACAGCAGAACTTAATCGCATAGTGTAGTATTACAGGAGAGAAAATTAGTCAAAATACTTGTGAAGACTATGCATAACTACCACAAACTTTGATAAATGAAGAAATTCATAAAGTGAACTCCTTAAAAGACATTTGATGTGGCATCAAATAGAAATGACAGGTCCATGATTCAAATGAGATGATGAGCATCTGAATCAAAATTTCAAATTACTTCTTCCCAGTGTCAGCAATGTATTGTTTTTTTCTTTGTGGAATACCAGAGTAGTCCACCAGCAGTTTTTCTTATCAAGATTCTAGTGAACATCATTTTATACAATATGTTTGAAAAGTAGCAATATTTCATTTTGGTCTGTCTTCTAGGTTTTTAATAAGTGGCACATACCTTCTGCTATCACCGTCACATTTTAGAGCCTAACTCAACTGGAAAACTTCCCAAAGTATTATTTCCAGGCCTTAAAATAGGTCCCATCATATTGCTTAAATGTTCTTCCTCAGATATCCTGAATACTTTGCAAGTCTTCAACCTATTTTATCACAACTCTTTCCTCCTTGCTTCCTGCTGCATCTGCATTTGTTTTTCTTACAGCTAGAAATTAAACCAAACCATTTCTGTTGAATTTGCCATGTATATGTGGTACTATCAACAGGAACTGAATTTAGGAGATTTGGGGAAAATTCAGATAGATCATATAACTACTTCATCTGAAGGAAAAATCTGCCTCTCATTTAAAAACTTAGAATTTTCATCTCTATCTCCAAATAAATGTTTGAAAAACCTTGTGGAAATAGAGTTCTTTAAAATTTTCTCTGGTTCAAAAACAAAACGGCAGGGAGAGGTAGGTGTCATCACAGATGTATTTAACACTCTCTTCAGAGACAAAAGTAAATTCTTTTAGATTAAAGAAAAATCCAAAGTTAGGTTTTCTGCTGGTCAGGTAATTTCTGAAGAAGACTAAAATAATAAGCTTCTATGGCTAACTTTGATTAATGTAATTTTCTCCATGTTTTCAAGTACTGCTGTTAGTCCAAACAGTAAAGATTATAAGCACAGGGGAAGCGTTCAGTACGTTCTCTAGGGGAGCACAATGTCAACTGCTCTGAAGGACATCGATTGTAACTGTACTTCAAGGGAAAAGAATTCTTCGTTCCCTTTAGTCCTACTCTTGGAGGGGTTGATTAAAGAAGGGAAGCAGCTTTCATTGTCTGTTCATTCTAGTTGCATCCATTCTAGAATGGAAAAAAAAAACAAACCAACATCATGGGTTGAGATAACAAAGGAAGAGAATAGTAGTAGTAGTAATAATAATAATAAAAATAATAAAGTGAGGCACAAATGCAATTGCTCACCACACGTGGAAGGAAAAAAAAAAAACCACCCCGATGCCCAGTCTGTTTCAAGCAGCGATCCCAGCTCGCTTCCCCAGTTCTAGCCGGAGCATGACATTCTCTGGCAGGGAATATCCCTCTGGCCAGGCTGGCTCAGCTGTCCTGGCTGTGCTCTCCCAGCTCCTGGTGCACCCGGCAGGGCCAGGGAAGCTGGAAAGTCCTTACCAGCAACAACTAAAACCATCTGCGTGTTATCCATATTGTTCTCATCCTAAATCCAAAACATAGCGGAAAGAAAATTAACTCTGTCTCAGCCGAAAGTAGGACAGACAGGCAAGTTTCTATTCCCTTACTGGGGTAGATGGTTCCTAAGGATTTGTCTTTTTCCTGGAGATCTGTAGGGTTCACTTTTGGTTAGACAGGTGTCAGATTTGCATTCTAGAATCTGCAGTCTCATCAGAAAGAATGTATGTGAAACTTTTGCTAAAGCTTTTGTCACTGGTGAGATAGGATGTACTCTATTATTTTCAATATCAAAAAGAAATCCTCTTATCTTCCTTAAAAGTTTTCATAAAGCCAAATTTAGATACCAAAATAAAAAGCCAAATTTTCAGAAGTTATAATTGTCGAGGCTTCCTAGTCCTTTTAAAAAAAAAAAAAAGTTTACTTTTCCAGGGACTAAACAGAAACTAGAAGCTAAACTGTTGTGTTTTTTGGGGTTTTTTTGTTTGTTTGGTTTGGTTTGGTTTTTGAAACCAGGCCTTTATTTTGAGATTGAGGATAGGTTTGGTCGTTCCTAGCTAAGATAGAAAAGAGATTTACAAACTGAAGATTGTTTTCTCCAATTGCTTGAGTTTTCTGTTTTACTTTTCTATTTGTGCCTTGCGAGAAGTGAATAGCCTTCACTTTCCCATTCTGTCCCAGGGTGTGGTTGTCAACAAAACAGCAGGAGAAATCGGTGCTTTGCATGCAGTTCCAGCCATTCTAGTACATCCTTAAATTAATTTCAACAATAACAAAATGTGGGTTTCTGTAAGTTACCATATTGTATTTGATTTAGAGGTACAATATCAGGCAATGATTTAGCGCTCTGAATGCTAAATAGATATAGTTTTGACTTTTTGATGAAGTTTCTTTTCAATCAGTGAGGAAAAACTAACTTTTCATAGTAAGTTGGTTGGGGACTGGAAAAAGGACAGTAAATTCCTTCCTTTTCTCCCTTGCTGCAGTGAGTCTGTACCTGTTGGCCTTCAGGTACGCAACAAGACTTCCTCTCTTCTCCTGATCAGCACAGTGTTGAGGAAAACCTAGAGCAGGTGCTTTCTTAGAAACATGTGAAATTATTTTGTATGACCTATATGAATGCCAAATATACATAGTTTAAAATAACTTTTAATATATTTATTATCCTTCTTTCATATATTTTGTCCCTCAATTTTAGTATCTTTTAAATACTGAATGCCTAGAGGATTTTGCTAAAAATTAATTAAATATATATGTGTGTGTACGTGCTAGGTTGTGTTCTAGCTTGTATTAAATTTAAAGCAATATAACTTTGGTGAAGTCATAAAAGATTTATTTCGTATGTAAAGATTTTCATGCTGTAGTTTTCCTTTTGTCCATTTAAAGTGGCTCATGACAAACTTTTGGATTGCCAACAAAGAAACATTGTTTGTCTGTGAAGTAGATTGGCCTAGAGTGAGCTTTTCTCCTTCTCCAAACCACCTTAGTTCATTGTTCTCACAGGACTTCTTTAGTTAATTCCATTAATTCAGCTATGCTTAGTTGCTGGTGTTTCTACTCAGAGAAACGCGCAGAGGAACTAGAAATTTATATGTATTTTTAAATGTCTGGGGGTATGGATATTGGTCATCAGCCTCCTTCAGAAATATCCAAGAGCTGGTTGATTCACTTGAGAGTCTGAGTGAGGCAAGAACATAGGTAAATTTGAGTAATGGACCTGAGTTTCTCTCGGTGACTGCTGTTTCCAGCATTATTCCTTGGAAAGTCACAGCCATCACGAGGTATTCAAATAACCCAGTTATTTCAACAATAGCAAAAATGGGTGTTGTGATAGTGTTTATGAAATTAGGTTTATTAACTTTATTAGCTAATTTTCCTTTCTTCCTTAGAACAGGCTCACTGAACAGTACGCTGTAAGCGTGCTATAGACTCCATCACAGCCATACGCAGGCTGTACCAAATACTTCTCTGTTTCAGCTGAGACCACTGGCCAGACCTCCTCCTCACCTCCCAATTCCCTAATCTAATCTAACTCTGTGGGGTTTATGGGGGTTCATTTAAGCAGCAGAAGCTGTGCTATAATTGTTACATGTGCCAGCAGCGATTTGTACCATCTGGGTATGAAAAAAAGAGGCTAGTACTACCACGGAGAAAGATCTTTATTCTATTACTAAGCCAATATAATTCAAGAGCGGCTGCAGAGCAATTGGAAACTGAGAAATGGGCAGCTATGTAGTTATAGTGAAATGTCAAAGTATAATGAAACAAGGGAAATGTACTGCTTCATGGTAAGAGCCAAGTTACAAGCAGGTGGCAGCAGTAAATATGTATATAAATAACAATATGGATGAAATGTCAAGGTTTCCAGCTGGCTTTGTAAAGGCATTTCAGGAATATTATACTTAGAGTTAACAATGTAGTCTGACAATTTAATACAAATATGTATCACTTCCAAATGCATATATTTACATTAAGGGCTTAGGTATCCTCAGGTTTTATCACACTTAAAATTTAGCTTCTGGCCCTATCTTTAGTTAAAACAGCCAATACTTTGTGAAACCTCAAACCATACTGTATGTTTTATGGGAGACTGCTTCCATCTGACACCTTGTTATTCCACATAATGAAGCCTGCACTGTTTCTACCTGTACGTTTTGGAAAATGAATATAGTCTAAGACAACTTGTGTATAAAGTTACAGAACTGTATGTGGAGACTTGTTTCCTTGCCAAGTCCGTAAACTTACGTGTGATGAAAAATGCAGTCAGGGTCTTTGCTGGCTATGTCAGAAGATCACACAGACAGACCTTTCAAAATGGAGAGCAAAAAATAAAAAATGTTCAGTACACTCTTTAGGACATTTCAGTCTCCAGACTAAAGTTCTTGCTTCCACTATCAATTCAATGATATTATTAGCTTTGAAGAAAGAAGTTCTCTGTGATCAACATTATAAAAGTTTCACAATAGAGAGCATCAAAGAAAAAGAAGAAAAAGCATTTTAAAATAGATTTTTTTTGTATTTAACATGTGGCAGTTCATACCACCTTCTCTGAAAGAGTTCTGACAGAGTCAAATACAGGAGGAGAAAGAACTCTGACGTACGTTTCAAAAACTTTCAACTCAAGTACTCATAGTTAAGTTGCAAGCAGCCAAGAAGTCACATATTGATTAGAACAGTAGATGATAATGAAAATGACCTCTTAACAAAGCCTCTAAAGCCAAATGCATTAACAGTTGTTAAACAAAGCTTGCATTTTATTTGCTGAGTAGATCCTTCAGAGAGCACTGGCATTGTCTTGGGCTGCTGTTGTGTGTCCTGAAGATAAAGAAACTTATGTTTAAGTTCCAGCATTTTGTAAGCACGAGATGAGCGTCAGTTAAACTGCTTTCAACATAGTGATATTACAGGGATGAATTAGATTTATGCCAAGGACCAGGACATTATGCTCCAACTCTAATACTTTTATCAGTCTAGATACTTTTGAAAGTCAAATAGTGAAATCATGAAGTCCTTAGAAGTAGAGATAACCAATCTGCTAATAGTAATTAATACATTAGGTGCTGATGGGTTACAGACTGTGATTGTCAAAATCAACTTAAAACCAGTTAATGAGATTTTATAACTAAAGCAAATCGCCTTATAATGTATAGTCACTTAAGCACATCTGTTACGTCGATGTATCACTAGTTTTATGGACCTGGATTAATTCCAGAGTAAACAGTGAGCACTCTGCTGAAAGGCTGTAAACACAGATACAAGTCATTCATCTAGAAATCCCCAAGCATAGTTTGCCAACGGGCTAAGTGCCTCAAGTATTTTATCTTTTTTGATCTAGCAAGATGCTAATATTCTCCATGCTGTAATACTGAGGATGATTGTAGGGAGAAGTAGTAAGATTTTTTTTCCTTTCATTACTTATGGTTAAATTGGCTTCCCTCTAATATTGAAGTACTGTCAATCCTAAAGTTGTGCTATAAATTTATGAAGTGTTCCGGATTTGGTAACAGTGAAATCTACAGTTTTCCAAAACGAAAGTCATCATACGTACCGGTACCCAACGAGGTGTGTATATATCTTCTGAAATTAACTGCCGTACTTCTAGCTCCTTTTCAAAATCAGATGTGAGTCCATAGATCAGAAGGATCACAGGGTCTAAAGCCATTAAATTACATCCAAACTCTATTTATCTCATTTTAGAGTCTTTCTAGCAATCTCAAAATCTTAGAACAATTTGTTTTTTGAATTGAACCTTTCATCTTCATTCTATTTCTTTCATCTTGTGACCTTTGCTTTGACGCAGACTAAATGATCAGGATCGTGAAGATTTTACGTATTGCTCTCGGTTAGCAGTACCTTGCTCGCTTGGTCATGGTATGGCTGAGACAGTTATGAAGAGATTACATTTTTGTTCAGAAATTCACACACACTGGGAACATGTTCAAAATTGCAAAATGAAATTTTGGGGCTTTTTGCTTATTTAATGCATGCTAATACTGAAAATATATCCTGAGATGTGAAAATGGCTATATCTTAATGCTATCAACTCTTTATAAATTGTGATAGGTAAGCTCTTTTGTTTTGCTCCTTTTTAGGGTTCAGAAAGTTCATAAAGCTTTGCTGGGGTTTGCACTCTTTTAGTCCAAACAACAGGAATTTCATTTGCCACTGGTACCTACCAAATACAACAGTGGGAAAGCTTCTGTCTTTTCTTTATTCAGGCCCCAAAATGATAGCAAAGAACAGCTGTGCAATAAATGATTGCAGCAGGTCAGTGCTACTACATGGAGAATGTAACTGAGATTACAGAAAAGAGTTTTAAACTATCTGATACTAAAGATGCATAAAAATCTTGCTTATCTAGAAATGTTAGAATATCAGATATGAGATATGAAACAACAGGCAATTACTACTGAGAACAAAAGGCAAATCCAAAGGAATTTATAGAGGAACTTATTTCAGCAGTCCTGATACAAATTTAAAAGACTAACCTTTTACATATAAACTAACACTAACATTTTACATATAAATCCCTGGATCATCACAGAAAATGTAAAGGTGGCCAAGTGGGAAGGAGAATCATTCTTAGTAAGTCAGCTGCCTTCTGTAGAACTAGGGGAGGAAGAGCTTGGAAATTACACAAATTCATATGCAACAATTCCAAGATTTCATTTCCAGGTGGCAACCTTAAGATGAAAAGCAGTTGGTGTAGGAGAAAGCTAGCTCCAGTTTGTTGAGTGTCTTATGGAAATTATTCTGTCTTGGGTAAATGCAGACTGAAAATTGTAAGCTCAGCCTAGCAAAAACGAGGAGTGAGTAATTTAGGTTTAACTATAACGGCATATTCATTTGTTGTTAAAATTGTCGGGATAAATTTATTATGCAGCTTCCCATCACTTCTTAACTGGTATCTAACAAATCTAGATTTAACTGTAACAGTTATGGATCTATGCCTAAGAAGAAGAAAAGCGTGATGTCTTCTGTAAAGATCAGTTTGGGTAATTTAGGCAAGGAATGAATGCAGACTACGACCTTGCACCTGAGCAATAGAAAGATTCAGAAATCTTTTCAATTTAGAGTCTGAATTTGGACTTTGAATCTTCTTAATGTTAGGTAGAATAATCCTCAGGGATCTAAAGACAGTGAATTTTAGGGAAATTTAAATCATTATCTGAAGTCGAGATGTCTGTTACATAATTTGTAATAGCTGTAGGTCATTAAATATTAAAGGAATTTTGATTTTAAAGAATTAATTTATTTTGGAATCATGTAACTTGGATATCAGTGATCATTATTTTTAATTGTCCTAAATCTTGTCCAAGGGGATGTTTTTTGTCTTGCACTCTGAGGAAGAAGAGTTAATTTATCTTTTCTGGAATTTTATCCCAGGTCTGCAAAATCTAAAATTATTCTTATCAACTGGTTATTAATTGCAATG
The DNA here is from genome assembly GCA_013400195.1 of Aramus guarauna. Lineage (NCBI taxonomy): Eukaryota > Metazoa > Chordata > Aves > Gruiformes > Aramidae > Aramus > Aramus guarauna. Next base: position 2,334,252 of record VXBL01004712.1, on the reverse strand, counting down.
CAATAAATAGGCAAATTTTAGTCCAGTTCTTAATGGACATCTATTAATCAATTGGGAGTGTCATTATCTTCTATAACCTACAAAAGATGTGTTGCAGATGATTGTGATACAATCTCTGCTTTTAGGTACTCAAATTTATTATACTGGGATGGATGCAGAAATGATGATTGGCCACTTCTGCTTTTGCCTTGGCAGATATGGTATTTAGGCTATAAATAATAGATAAATAGCGTGGATATATTTAGCATATATATACACAGTACTTGCTACTTAGTACTGCAAATTTTGTAGTACATTAGTACCTACCTCTGACATATTTCAAATGAATACAGCTGCTAATATAAAATAACTGGAGTGGAGATTTGTGAGTGTCATGAATTTTTATCTGTTTATATGATATTTTTATAACTAAGTGTTAAATAAGACACTAACACTTGGAATTCAGTTTAAATGAGTGCAACATACAGATCAAAAGAGACAATGCTGTCCTTAAAGGACAGGTCATTGCTTTTTCCTAGGAAGTGATCAAAGCTTGCTTCATTGAAGCAGTGGTTAAACACTGCTGCGGCACGCCGATGCTTAGGTTTCTTTTCTTTTCCATGTCATTTTGCTGTACCCCCTACAAGGACAGTGAAGGTAGACAGCTGAAGGACCTCCTAGAAGAAAGGACAGCATGTGTGGCGGAATTCCCCATGAGGTTCCATCACATTTGGTTTAAACATTTCATATTCATATTGAGTCTCTTTTATGCTGGTTTTATGCTGATTATACCTAGAGGCCATTAAATGTTATCAGATACTTTATATTTGCAATTTTGAATGCAATGCGTGGTATGAAATTCTTTTAAAGGGGGTATGTTTGACATGGAGCATGAACATATTAAAGGGAATGTACTTTCATAAACTCATAGAGGTTGAGGGCATCTTTTTCTTTTTTTTTTTTTTTTTCTCTTTTAACTCTCTACTGCTGGATGTAGCTTATGGCTCTGAGGTAGGGAAGATGAGGTAGACTTCAAAATATCCATTCCTGTGACTTTTGCTGTTTTGAGTTATAAACCCACAAAAGTTCACACAGGTGATCGTGTTTGTTCAGGCAGTCCAAAATATGTTTTTAAGGAGTATGCTTGGAGATCTACATCTGAGTGATCAGCTCTGGCAACCCATGTAGGGATGATTTAAGGCATTTCTGCTTCTGACTTTCTGCTTCTGACTTTGTGCCCTATCTCTCTGCCAGAAATTACTGCCCCCCCACCCCCCATAACAAAGTTCACAGAACAGGCAGTATATACACACTGTTTACCAGTGTGGTTTATACCCTTGGAGTAGTAACTTAGAGCTGCCATCATTTCCCTTTGGTTGAGAATCGGGCTACCTGTTTTTCCAAATCTGCTTTAGAAGTAGTTACTCCTGAAGCAGAGGAGCGGGCCAGGCTGCTGGGAAGGTAGGAGTCGGCGCTGTCGGCTGCCATGTTCTGTGGGGAAGGGAAGTGCCCTCAGACAGCTCTGACAGAAGTTATGTCGTTGTGATGGCTGACTGCTAAACAATTTGAGAAGTTCAGGTCTAGTGAAAGTTGAGTAAAAAGTGTGGGGAGGGTTGTTTTGTTTTGCTCTAAAATGGTGTAGCACACTTCAGTTGCCACTGAAGAGATATTCTCGTGCTCTTCCTATAAATGACAACATACACTTGATGGGCATTCAGCAACCAGGGAGAAGAAATGTAAACCTGAAATCTACAGGGTGGGAATCTAAACCAGAAATGCCCTACTTGTCGTCGTCTTAAAAATGAGCTCTTGAAAACTTTTGCAGACAGCTATAGGGCTAGAAAGACATCTTTTGTATTACTGAAGCCAGTAGGAACCACTTTAAATCATACATAATTCTTTCAATAAAATAGTGACAATTTCAATAAAGTAGGGACACAACAGTGTTCTTTTGTAAAATTAGTAATATATTGGGCATTTGGTGCAGGTATTTCCATTAGCATTATATTCAGAATATACCTATCTGCTGGTGTAGGACTGATGGCAGCGTGAGCTAATAGAGAAGCAGGTTTGCTTTTCACTGTTGTGTGCAGGTGATTAAGTTGGGAAGGAAAGCATTTTAAGCTTTTAAAAGTGAGGGCACAGAAACCTGAGTTTTCCTACTTTCAAAGTTTAAAATTACAAGTGATACAGTTATTTGAAAAATAAGGCAAGCGCCATTAAGCAAATCTTGGAAATAATGCTATTTTTACTTAGTCTTGTGAGTATTCTTCTGCTCTATTTGTGCCCTTGTATTCAAAATAGATTTGCAGGAATTGAACACACAAAAGAACTCTTTCCTTTTAACTTACTGTCTCTGTTAACAAGCACAAAAAGGTGCTGTTACCACCTACAAACCTGAATCTTTGCATGATGGGTTCGATTAGGCTATTTCACTTTCTGAGAGTCTTTCATTTTCCCTGCTTGTTGTGTGCAGGCCTTCCTTTACATTCAAGGATCATTAACTTCAGACGTGTTCTTAACTGATGTCTTCCCTCGGTGTAAAAGCTTACAGTTCTCACAGGTACAGGACTTCACACTGCATGTAAAGGTAGATGATGTTGCATCGCACAAATTTGTTCTTTGGAGCTTGTCTTTGGAAGTGAAGTATTTAGGGACTTAATTCTGATTGTTTAAGTAAATGCTAGGCTATTTAAATCTGAAGCACTTCATACAGTTGAAAGCTTCAATTCTGGGCCCTTTGGTTTTACCTCCATTTCCTTTAATTTTCTTCACAAAGTCCCTTCCCAAAGGTATCTTGGAGCACTTTGCAATAAATCTTTGTTTATCTGGTGACTGATCCATCTCTCAGTCACCACCTTTACATTAATTTCAAGTCTCCGGCTCCACCCTTAAATCTAATAGGACCATTCTCAAATGTGCCTTCCAGGATACAGAACTGCCAAACAAGTTGAAGGGTTCATTGATGGAGATGCATCCCTCCCTTGGTACGAATGGTGGGACTTGTCCATTTCAGTTAATTTCTCAGCTTGATTTCTGAGACTAAGAGCCACTGCCAACATCAGTGTTGATTTTCTGGTGTGAAAGATAGCCATCTCCTGAACAAAACCAGATTCAGATAATTAAGTAATTTCGCCATACCATGTGTCAACAGTAATCTGAGCTCCATTCAGACCAGTGACTGGTATATTGCTTTTCTGTTTCATTTAACCACCATTTCTTGCAGTGTCTTAATAGTAAAACATACATTTTAGTTGTGATGTAATCTATGAGAGTGTTGCCCTTTATAAAATTTGGCAATATTTGCAATGAAAACTTCATATGCTGCTTTTTCTACTATGTTTTATCTAGCTCTTCTCTTTGCAACCCCAGGTTATCAGAAAGAGCATAAACCTTTGAACTAGTTAACAAGTATTCAGCCTAACTAGGTTAAAATATCTTTGTTAGATTTTACCTTTTCCAAGCAGATCTAGTTTAGTCTCAGCCTCATAAATACATCACAAAACTGTGTTGAAGTGCAAAGAAGGTAACAAACTGTCTGAAAACTGTAGGATTAAGCACATCCAGCAAAAATACTTGACAGATCTTTGAACATATTGTTGAACAGTAAAAAGAATTAAAATATCCCATCTTCTGTACCCTGTTTTTTACCATCATAGGTACATGAAAGGATACACATTTTGCAAATGAATTGAAATAAGATCCTATGTGACCTACCTTAATTCTAAACTAAGTTTGAAATGTATTCTGATTAAAATGGTTGACAGTATACCAGAAGATTTGCTTGCAAGTCTTCTAAAAAGGAGATAATTATTTTTTATTTTTCTGAAACTTTATAGAGAAATGAAATGTCAGGTCGCACATCATCTATATCAATTTACAATCATTGTAGCATCTGTCAGTCACTTGTAGCCATTTACATTGTATTTTAATCCAGTAAGAGAGGTAATTTTTTAATATTATATTTTGACTTACATTGTACTGATAACCTATGGGATCTTCCTGGAAAAATTGTGCTTGTAGATGAGGCAGCATGAATTCTTCATGTATTAGTGCCACTAGTCTATTCTGGTAGAGTCATTTAAGCAGTCAGCAGTCCATAGGCCAATCCCTTTCCCATTCCCTCTCAGTAACACAGCCCGGTTAACTGAAAGGAAATGTCTTTCCTTCTTTAGCCTGGAAGTAGTGTTAGCAGTGTGGTGTCGCTACTGATATGTTTGCAGTTGTTGTTTTACTTGTAATCTCTGTTGGATTACAGATTTCTAGTAGATCCACATGGCAGCAAATCTTCCTGCAATACTGATTTGTCCTGTAAGGTAATGTGTTCTCCAGAAATGATGCATTCCCTCTTCATGTCCTCATTCCAACGGAATGCCACAATAGCTACTGGCACTTCAGAGAAAGAAGCAGTATATTAGAAAACAGCTACTTGTTATCTGACCCTTTTGCAGGATTTGTTCTTGTAAGGACCAAGGTAGCCCTAGACTGACTTTTGCTTCACTGCTGTCGCTGTCACCATCCAGATTTTTACTTTCAGTTTCATACTGCTTATGAGGTTGGTGTGCTTCCCAGAACAAACCCGTGGATTCTCCAGACTGAGAACCACCATGTAGACTTAATGTTGCTGAAGTAAAAAATGAAAGGGAAAGGGAAACATGAAGGCTGCAGAGGAGGAATGAAGATAGAGATCAGGATATAATGGAATCGTTACAAGTTAGACCAGTGGCTTTACAGTCGATTTTAAACTGGTTTTCTTTGTTGCTGTTATGGTTGTTTGTTGGGTTGTTTTTATTTTAATGGAAGTCGTGGTTTACCTTCATCAGTCCTTGCTTAGTCCTACATACTAGTTTATCCATTTTTGCTCAATAATCAAACAATGTGTAAAAGTGAAGAGTTACTTTTTAATGTGTTTGGCTTGTGAATAAAGATGTTCGTAGCACTAGCAATGAAATGTTTAATGACAGAGTAAAAGTATAGTTCAAGACAGTGACGTTGTCCTATTGAACATCAAACACTTTATAATTTTATTTGAGTTTGAGAATAATACTTTGAGAACCCAAAATCAAACATATGAAAATCAGATACACATGACAAGAAGTCCAGCCGTGCATATCTATTTACAGAGGATATTGTGAGGTGTGGAGACAGTAAGGATTGCACCACAGATGTGGCAGAATGGGAATAAAGGTAAAGGTCCTAGCTTTTTCCATGAAGAAAAGTTCTTATTTATGAATGAAATGTGTCATCAGATGCTTGATTGTGAATGGAGATGAACTGATTCTGTGTGCCCACTGGAATTACTTGAATTTCAGCTGTATTTCACAGCAGTTGACCAAACAGGTCAGCAAATATATTTCACTGTATTGAACAAACACGTGAGAAGGTCTGTGTTTGGTCAGCAGTGGATCATGTATGATACATCTGTAGAAAAATTGTTCTGTATAATGTGTATCTGCCTTAGTACTTCTTTTGCCTTTATGCCTGGTTATGGGTTTTTGACATGTTCTGTAAAACTTGTCATGACATGATCATAGGAGATGCTACATCTTCTTATGGTGGGGGTTTTTATTTGTTTGGGGGTTTTGTTTGCTTTCTAGACTATTTATTTGGGAATTGTTACTTACTACCTATTGAAGTTAGGATGAGATATTACTAATGCTCCTAGAACTTTCTGTAGGATATTGTGAAGTGAGCGCTAAAAGCATAAAGAAGGATTTTTATTTTTTTAAAAAAGAAACTTTTTTTAAAAGATGTTGCTTGTAACTAGCCAAGGTTCATCCTTTTGTAGTGCTTTTATTCACAGTGTACGTCATTGTCTATGAAGATTCTCTTAAAAAAATTGTAAAATTTGACAAAACTATATTTTTGGTTTTAAAAAAAATTTTACAATCTAAAGATTTTTTTTTCACATGAATGGGTGAAAAATACCCTAAGTCTAAACAGGAAATTGCTTCATTGAAAAGCAGAAGGATTTTTAATCATCATGGTTTGGGCATGGTAAATATTTAGGTGTTAGGCTGCTGTGGTGCCACTTCCTACTGTAAAGGAGAGACTTGGGGCATTTGCAGGTGTTTCTTAAATCTAAGTTTAAACCAAGCTGTCCGCGTGATTATGATGGATCGGTGGTCGATCTCAAAACCAAAGAATGAGGAACGAGTATTTCTTATCAGTAGTCTTGCCTCCCTGGTGGTTTAATCAGTCAGGCTCTTCTAGGCTAGAAAGGCCGACCTGTTCCTCCTGGGTGGGAGGTTTCAGTGGAGCACAGATCTGCCCGTACCACAGCCTCCTGTCGCGGAACGGAGACCGGTACATCACACATTCCAGTGCTGCGCTGAATGAACCTGTCCCCTGCTGTGTGCTATTTATAATTTGTTTGGGCATGAACTCACAAATATTTTCTGTGATCTAATAATAGCCATTACTGATAGCTTAAATGATTTCAGCTGTTGAATCTGTTTAGTATTAAGCAATATTGTACTACTAGTGTTGACTTACTGTAGTAACTCCACAACGTCCAAAATCTGTTATGGTGGCTGTATTTCTCAGTCAAGATAAAGTGATTTAGCTGGAGAAAACCTGCTAGAATACATATCTGAAAATAAGAAACAATTTAAATGAAAGGCTAGTAGTATAGATTTTTATTTTTTTTAATTAGTAGGTAAATATAGATATGTTGTTTATTATGATTTGCTGATTAGGTTCCCAGAAGCCTTTCCTACCCTTGTGACCCAGGTGAGCGTAGATTTCTTTGCTTACTTTATAAAGAGAGATAGCTTGAGTTCCCTGGATGAATCTGTAGGCATCACTTAAAATATTTAAAGAAATAGCCTTTCCAGTGCAAGATGTCCTTTCTAAAGAGTCTTTATCAGGACATTCTTAAAAGAAGCGCTTTAAACTTGAAGTAATTCTGAAAAATAGCAACACAGTGCAAATTCATCTTGTTGGGGCATGAGGTAAAATTTGGCTTGTTGCCTGAAAATAGGAAAACGCTGAAAAATTAAGTATTTTGCTCATTCACCTTAAAGTTTAATCAAATTAATCCTATAGTAAACCCAGTTATTTCTCTTGTGCTCCACCTTCCCCCTCTCCTGCCTGGTATGGCCCACTGCGTATGGTGCCAGCAAGCTGTGTTGCCTTTCATAATTACATAGTCCTTTCCTGTCAGGATGGTCATGTGGCGAGCACTTTAACTGTTTATCTAGAAAAATGGCATTATGTCTTTTTTTCGGTTGTTGTTTGGTTGCCCGTTTCCAGCTCTGTCTTTTATAGTGAATAAGCAGAGGGAAACAAGGAGGGGAGCCAGCTCCAGGTGACTGGCCAGCTGCCTGTGGATCAGCACCAGAAAGTGCTCCACTGATTGCAATTTGAAACCCATTAATATAATGGATAAAGTCTATGAAGCATTTTAAAACCTCCCTTGCTTATAGTGCTGCATTTTATAAGCTAGGTGACATCAAAAGAATCGGTTCTGGCCCCGACCAACTAATAAAAATGGATAAGGCTTATTTTATGCTGAATATCAGTAAAAGCATGTGCAGAAGATTACATTTAACATTCTGGCTTTTACCCAGAGCACAACAAAGTCTATCTTATCCCCATGCATCAGAACAGAATTTGATAGGTTTGGAGAACCCAGATTTTTGTCTCCTTCTATTGAAGCATGAAGAAGCAGCTTGGACTTGCATGTAGACCTTATGAACATGACATTGCTTACTTTTAGCGTTATGTTTCCTTGAACAGCTATGGAAAAGGTTGTATAATTAGGCACGTCTTTTTAATAGGGTATTATAAATGGTCAATACTTAAAGCTGATATAAAGCATTAAATGTTGCTATATCTTGCTATACAAGGAATAATGGAAAGAAATGGAAAGTCTGGCTAATTCCTGAAGTCAGAGAACAGCATCTTTGAGAGCCCAGTAAAAAGCACACATAGTCGTTTTTGTGCCTATACAGCTTTAATTATTGTTAATGTTTCTAGTCACCACATGTTTATTTAAAACGGATCTTTTTGGTTCAGTAGTCCAGCCTGTACCAGCATTAGCCTCCAGATCTCAACAGCATCCTGTTTATTCTGATCTAGCTTGCCTGACTGGCTCCCCAAAGATAAAATTCACTAAGTGAACTTGACAGATTCCAGGCTGTCTCCATATGGCAGGGACTGGGCTGCAGCTTCTGAGTCTGCCTGGGATTTAAAAGCTGCTCTCACCTTATTAAGATGGCAGCAGTTACATGCAAGTCAAGTTCGCAGGGGCTTGTTTTAATTCTTTTGGCCTCTGCTTGAGACCAATCCATACCTTTTTTTTTGTGTATGTGAATTCGAGCAGGACCGAAAGGATGGCCTTTCTTTTCCGAACAGGACTTACACCAGCAATCAGAATTGAAATGAATCTGTGCTGCAGTTGTTGACAACTTTTGAAGAGGAGTGTATACAGTTCAGACTTAGCAGGTGCTAAACGGACCAGACCACAAGAGATTTCTGAAAAAAAGTGATGAAACAGTGTGAATTTATTTGTTGCTTTGTCTGTCTTCCCTTTTGCCTCTGTGTACTAATGGCTTATCTGTTGTTTGTTTTCTAGCTATTAAAAAATTAGTATTACTTTCCTATATTAAAAAAGTCAAACCTACATTCTGGCAACATCACAATATTGAGCTTTCCAAACTGAATTGCAGGGAGCATTTTTGGGAATTCAGATCAGCTCAGGATCTTTCCCTGCGTTTTTAAATCTGTGCTGCGTGTGGCAGATAGCCAACATCAGTCACAAAAAAGGGGTCTTGTAAAGTGACTGGATACTAGCGAAAGAAAATACTACTGGAAACACATATGCACTATGTGTGAAATAAAATATTAGTATTTGTCATCTTATTCAGCTTCAATCAAAAGCTTATTGTTGTAATACTTTTTTAAAATCTTAGTATTAGATTCCTTCTGGTTTTGGGGGAAGTTTTATTTGGTTGGGGTTTTTGGGTTTAGTTTTTTTGTTTTTGTTAGGTGTTTTTTTTGTTTTGTTTTGGTTTTTTTTTTGAGTGAGTGAGTTCACAGGATTAAAGTAATTTATTCTGGTAGGTTTAAACAGATCATCCCTAAAATTACAATATTAGCAAAAGAATTTAGAAAAAGTACACAAAATATCTGAAGTGGTTAGTGCTTGTTCTATAAAATATAGACACTGCAAAATAAGTTTAAATTAGAGTTGTTTCAGAAATTATGCAATTGGTGAAATAGTTACATTTTTCTGAGCAAATGGAAGCAGAAGTTTTGATTTCCTTGGCTACTCCTGTTCCTGCCTGACATAGTTCATCAATAGCACATGCATACTTGAAAGAGAGATCGAGAATGAACAACCCTCTAAACTTGCTTTGTTGTATCTTCTCTGTCTGCTTTTCTTAGTCCAAAAGTGGAAGGTGATAGTCTGATGTGATGCTTTCAAATTTAAAAAAAAAATAAAAAATAAAAAAAATTGTGAGTTAAATTTTGTGTTTAAATTAAAAGTGACTGAATTGTACTAAACCAAGCATTGATATGTCATAATCTCTCTCTATTGATTTTGTCCTTTCTTTGAGAAAGAGATTTTTTTTTTTTCTTCCCACCAGATACTGGTTTTAGATTTGGGAGTTAGTTTTTATAGAGGTGCTGAATCAAACAGCAGGGTTTTCTGGTTATCTGCGGTTACTTACGGTTCCTGCCCTTGCGTCCTTTTCACAGCAGGAAAGGAGGATCTTCTGTTGGGGCTATTTAATCCGTGCTATAGTCTTTTCTGGAAAGAGAAGCTCTTGAGGAACCCCTCTTCAGCATCTTAGCACTTTCTATTTTATCTGAAGCTGTGTGAATCAGTTTGTGAAAACTGATTCTTCTCTCAGACGTTACACGTTTAGTTCTTGGGAATCATCTGTGTCTTCCTGAATGTCATTTGTAATGTTTTTTTTTTATCTGCAGTTAATTTGCATTTAGCTGCAGATTAGTTTGCGGCATTAACTAACTCTTTATTTGCTTTCTGAGGAAAACTCGCTGTTGCTTTGTATATTGTATACCATAGACCTTGCCAAAACTTACCAATAGGCCCAATAGTAATTAAGCTGGGAGCAACAGGACCTGCATCGTTACCACGTTTCTCACAATGTACGTGTGGGTCTTGTGAGCACATATACAAGAAATGCCAAGTGAGCCATTAGCATGGAAGATGCTATTACAGCAGATATTTTAAAGGCAAAACTTCAAGTCTCTGAGTAAAGAGAGGCCAAATTCCCACTCAAGGGTTTATAATACGCAAATAGGTTAAACTTTTCTCTTAGATCTAGTACCATTATCTCTTTCATGACATCCTACTTTCCCTCTGTATGTATTACATGGGGGAAGTTTTACAGTCTGGCTGAAGCACCAGGTACAGGGTATATTAGTGTGTAGGGAGTATCTTTGAGGAAGGAGCCTTTAATGTTGCATTTGCATAAAAAGGCAGGTAAGTTTGGTTTTTAATGATACACTGCAGTCATGTTGTTAAATCTGTTACACAGATGTCTGCCTTTTAGAGCAATTGTAGCAGATAAATGCAGTGCCTCTTACAGAACCATGTTTTGTTTTACCCAAATTTTTAGAATTAAAAGCCATAGAGTTACCTTTTGCTTTTGTTTTTACATGTCTTTTGTGTGCCATTGATGGTTTTCAGGTAAATCATGGGATGCATTTCTTGCATTGGTGAAGTGAACATCTTTTTATTATTAATTTTCCATTGTATGGACTAGGCAGTAGTGTTTCCTAATGCCACTGACTTAACGGTAAATTGAAATCCACTGTATGACTGAACAATTAAATGGCTTCCCCACTAAACCTGGAATGAAATAAAATGAAATGACCAGGACCGGCAGCTCAAGCTCACTCTGTAAACATCTAGATTGGCTGAAGTGCAGCGGTCTATATTTACAGCAGAGCTGGCAGAAGAAAGGTGTGAGTGTTCTTCATCTGCATCAAGGCAAAGTCTTAGTTTAAGTTGCTGATAAAGGAGTTTGAAGTAATCTTGAGATTTTTTTTCCCAGACACTTATGGGGGGAATGTTCTGGCACTGCACGGACCTCATGGTTATATTGGCCTTGAACTCATGTTGGCGTTGCACAGCAGAGAGCAAAAAGTCCTAAAAGGTCTTCAGCACTTCCAGGTTAATCTGGAAAATGACGTCTGACCACACCTTTCAGGGTTTTTTATTCCTTGTAGAAAGGTGGTTTTGGTTTGTGGGCGTTTTTTGCTGGTTTTTTTTTGGTTTTATTAATTTTTATTTTTTTTTACCTGGCTGGAAATTTTTTGTGAGCTAGTAATAATAAGAAATAAAATAGGTGAGATTTTTTTCTCCAGTTTCAACACTGATTTTCCCAACGTCATTGCAGTATACTGCATGAGTGACCTACAGCACACATGTAATGGAGATGACCATTTGTTTATCACAGCAGTTTGTAAGATCTGGCATATTTCATTCCCCTGCTTTTCACATTATGTATTATTATTAGAACATGGTAACATTAAATAACAATCAGTTTATGTCCATTTATATAAAATTCAATTGTAGTGGTGCATCTTTTATGTAATAATGGCATACCAAACACCCATGAAAATTATCAGATTGTAAGGAACTGGGTAGTAACACAGAACCCACAGGTTTAGGTTATGGTTTACTTTATTGCCATTGTTTGTGAATGCAGTTACCTGTAAGTGTTGCTTTAGCATATAATAATTAGGAGAAGGAAATGTTTTTTTTTATTTGAGGGTGGCATGGGATTTGCATCTCTGAAATACAAACTTTATAAAAAATTTGCAATAAATATTGGATTATTTGAAAGCTGGGGGTTCATGTTCACAGGAAAGGAGCTTCACAAGTTATGTTAACATTATTTAAGTGAACTGATTATTCTGTCTGAGGTTGTATGGTCAGTGTTCGCTCCAATATAAGAGCGGGTTAGGTGAGGGGGATAGCTTTACCATGTGCTCCTTCCCACGGAAGGTGTCCTTACTGTGAAGGTGACAAGGTGAGATTCTTTTTGTTACGGTAATACTGTGCTGCTTTGAAACAGCCATAAGCTGGGATCCTTGAAGGGTCCTTGTCTGAGTTTGAACTGTCTTCTAGGAGCGGTCAACACGTTAGTTGTACAAGTAGAATTAATCCTTTTCCAGGGGAAATCCATTTATCTGTTTCATGTGTAAAAGAAAAGACGGAGAAATAAATCCCCTTACTCATACTCTGCTTTTAGAGCTGTGCAAGCCTCTGTTGTCCGAGTTAGGCTAACACAGAGGAAATACCAGACATACACCAACCCCTACTCTTAATTAAAAAGTTGATAGGGAGCCAATGGTAGTAGCTCTTTTAGATTGTGTGGTATGCTTTGCTACATTTAGGAAGACAGACCTGAGGATACTGATCAGGGATCAGAGAGTTTGCTTCCTAAAGAAGCCTAAGCCCAAGCTGTTTGTGCACGCTGTACTAACATCTGGTATACAGAATATATAGATGAGGTGGAGCAAAAGTGTCCAGACGAGAGCTGTCACTGCTTTGTGCATACCGTTGTACTCATAGGTGCCATGGAAAGTGCTTAACAAACTGGCTTTTGACATCGTCTGCGCTTAGGTGTTGCTATCCAGCAGAAGAAAGCAGTTCCTCATAAAACACTTAAAAGTAGATTGGACCAGATTGTGAGCTTGTGAAAACTGGAAGAATCTCCCTAGAATCAGTGTAGTTGGTGGATGATTACATCACGCAAAGATAGGTCTTGGAGTCTCCTTGACCTTCCCCACCCGCCCAAAAAAAAAAAAGAGACAACAATGTCTGATTTTCTAGCCAGTGCATGAGTCACTTTGGCAGCTCGATTTTAAAAGGAAGAGGGCAGTTTCATGGCATGCTTCTAAAGTTCTGTTGCTTGAAAAATCAAGCTTTCATGTTGGCTTCTGCAGAGAAAATTTTTGCAGGCTAGTAATCTTAAATTGCTTCAAAACAGGAATTTACTCTCTCCCAGTCTGGTAAGGAACTGGATTTACACATTTCCAGTGAGCAATGGATTAAAGACAAGTGCTGTGCTCAAGAAACTGGCCCAGGTTGCTTTCTGGTTTACATTTTTACTTCAGTTTTCTCTTCTGTAGAGATATTAACAAAACAGTTCACTATATTTGGAATGCTAATGGCAGTCAAGTTACATCAAAAGAGGGATCTATTATTAAATTGACAGAATGTCAGTGACAGAAATCAGCTATAACTTGTTCTGCATGTCATTAGCTGGAAAAATCACATGCAAATTTTTAACATTGATCAAAATTCCATTTCTCGTTGATTTTTGCTGTGCTAGACGTAGGACAGAATAAGAAATTATTCTTGGGTGTAGTTTGGTGCGCAACAGAAATTGCAGTGCTTGAAGCCAATTTTACCTCATGAGCAGTTTTTCTCCCTTAGAAATAATGTTTACTTAAGTTAGTGAAACCTGGGTGAGGTGGTCTTACATTTAAAAGAGATTTCCCACATATCTGGTTTTGATTGTCATATCCTTCAGTGTGCTTGTCCAAATCCTACCCACATGCCGCTATGCAAATGAGGCACTCCCACATAGTGAATGTTCTCCACAGAAATCATGGAACGCCTAAGCAGCCTTTTTTTTTTTTTTTTCCCCTTTTAACAAATGGGAGTCCTAAAAAATATTCTAAAGAAAGTGCAATTCTGCCCACCAGCTGAGGAGAGTGCCGAGGCACCTTTAAAGTATATTGTTATATAAGCGTATCGGAAGAAATGAAGCAAAAATGGCAAACTTTTGCTGCAGCTTTTGAAAGTTATGGGCTGCTTGAGATGGAAAATAAACTAGTTTAATTCACTTAAGCTGCTGATTATATTTAAGTCAATAATAAACTGACACAGACTTAGCTGGCAAACCTCTACATCCTTGACTGAAGAAAACAGCAATGATAAGACCAGGGTAGGAATCATTTGCTCTTAATACTTTTCCAAAGCATCAGCTACAGTTACATTGTCGGAGATGATGCTTTTCATAGTATTAGTAAAACTGGGGTGTTGATTGTTCTTTAATTTGCAGTTTAATACGGTTTTCATTTGCTTTGCCAGCTGAGAAAAGCGAGCTCTGCTATGTTGGCCAGTCCCAGAGATGACCGGTGTAGCCCTTTCCCACCTTCGTTGCTACCTGTGCAGTCTACTCTTTGGCTTTCTTCTGATCCCTTTGTGAAGGGGTTTTGTGTCCTGTTTCAAAAGCGGCTTTGTTTCAGAGGAAATTCCAGGAGCTTCTATATGCATATTCATGACAAGAGAGCTGTTTACAGGGGAATTCATAATCTTTGGGAGTATAAGGTGGTAGATGAATGTAAAAATGTACACACATCACAAATTGCTCTTTTCTAGAAAAGCTATACTTTTAAACCCCAAAAACTAAATCAGTGCTACGAACAAAATCTAATATTGTAGCTCAAATATTTTTAAAACCTTCCTTGTTCTGTTACAATTTGAAATAGCCGTATTAGAAACTAGATTCTTTTATTTGTGTTGTATTCTTATATTTTGTTCTTATTCATCAAAATGAATTAAAAATGACTGAGAGTTTGCTGTTTGATTCTTCATAGTTCAGTGACTGGATTCCATATGTTGAAATAAGTAACTATTTAAAGCCATCTGTTTCCTTTGGAATTAACAGTAATAGTACTTTCATTAGTGTTAAGCATTTAACTGATACTTTGAAAAATAAATTTAGGCTAAATTTATCTTTTTGGACATTATTCAAATAACAATATATGTTATATTTAAAACACTATAGGTTTGTTTATTGTTAATATTTGAGGCATTATTTGCATTGGGAAATCACCTAACTCAGACATTAAAAATAAATCTGAATCACAAAATTGAACAAGAAAGCCTCACCCTAATCAGCTGAGTGGGGTTTCAGCGACATATAGGCCTTATTCAGGTCTCTTGTATGAAAACAAATTTATATTTCCATTTTAACATAGCCAAAAATTAGGAAAACATTTACTTTATCACTTAAATCAGAAGTTCTCTCTGCCCCTCACTTTTGCTCATGACAGTGCAATTTCACTGCTGAGTGTTGGATGTTACTGATACCATCAGCTTGTTCCTGGGAAAGTCATAAAATCCTGAGTCAGGTCACTTGGCAGTCAAGTGGAAGAGAAAACTGCTTTTCAGCTATATTGTATTGCTTTAAATTGCAAATGTCTTTGTATTTGCTGCAGGTTTCTTTTTTTTGTTTTGTTTTTAATCCTGCTGTTGCGCACACTGTGTTAGGATCTAAGATTTATATTTCTTTGACTGTTTAATGTTTTCTTTCATCACTTTCATAAATAGTAATGACTAGCTTATGTATATCCGGGGAAGTAAGGCAAAAAGCCCTTGAGTATGCCAAGTCTGAAAAAATTTAAATTAGTGTATCAAATGTTAGAAGAGGAGGAATTAAGGCTCTTACCAGCTAACCATAAGCCAAGAATCTTTTAAATTCTAACAACGGTTTGGTAGATACAGCTAAATCTAGATTTACTTACGAAAGACAATGGCAAGCGTGTGGTTCAAAGTAAAAGGTTTCAGCTTAATGAAAGCTATTTAACGTGTTATTCTAAATCCACAGAAAGGCAAATCTTTATTCCAAGGTGTAGATCAGTTCTGTTGGGGGAATCCTGCAATTTTTAATGAACTTTTTTTTTTTCTCATTTCTAATTAGCTTCAGCACTTAGATTCCGGAATGCTAGCCTTCAACACTGAGGTTTCTAATGGTAATAAAGCACTTGAGGTGGTATTTAATTAAAGTAGAGTGGTGATAGGAAAGACCTGAGCAGGGCTGAAATGCTAATCCTTTTGTATTGCTCAGTGTCCCATTGTGATTGTGATTGATGAGTTGATTTCTCTTTACAACTTCATTTGCATCATGTGGTAATACCCACAGGCAGAGGTGCTGTGTGTTTCTGGATGAGAGCTCACCATCAGTACAAGCTGATGTGTTAAATGGGGTAGAGGTAGGGTGGAGAGCTCTCTTAGCTCTTAAGCAACCTATTAAATAACTGCTTTGTGGTGGGTGATGTGACTCCCCATGTAAATAGTAGTGCTGATAATATCTTTATCTACTTTTACCTTGAAAATACGCATTCCCTCATGCACTGTCTGTCCTACCCTTTCCCTCTTCTGTTTATTTCAGGTATTGTGTTAAAATGATCATGCCAGGTAGTGGCTGCTATGAGGAAAGGCTGTAGGATTTCTTTGATTCCTAGAGGCAAAATAAATTGGTCAGGACTTTCTTAAAAAAATAGGTACTTATTACTAGAATTCTTCGTTTCTGAAGTTCTGACTCCAGCTTGAAGCTTCTGTAATGACAGTGGTGTTTCTTGTTTGGAACCAAGAGGTTTGTAGTGGGACTATCCAAGCTTCTTATGTTGGCAGTCTGCTTGCACAGAAGGATATGGAGTCATCACCACTTTGTGTGGAAGAATGGTTGCGTGGGAAAGAACGCGATCTCAGCGCAGTGAGCAATCCAGCACTTACTATCAGCAGCCTGTCCTTGAAGGCTGAGGAAAGAATGCAGAAACTAACAGGTAGGCGGAATCCAGCACAGAGATACACTGCTCGAGCCTTCGCGTGGCGTACCACCGTCTACCAATCGTGTAGTAGTCTTAGGTGCGTGTTAGGTGCATGAACAAGCGTTGAGTACTAATCATCTGTTTGCTTCTGCCGTGTGTACTCTGCTGCTGTCTATATAAACCCTGTAAAATCTGAAATAAACGAAGGCGACCATACTCACATTGAGATCGCGTCGTTAACTCCGGGTCCGTCTCCCACTCTGACAACTTTGCCCCTCAGAATTGGCTTTCCTGTAAGCAGTTGTGACCTGCTCACATCTGAATGGATCTCCATGTCAGTGTGTAATATAAGCATTTCCAACAGTGAATTTCTACTGGATTAGTATCGTCATATTAGTAGAGTATATTTGCTCTGGCAACGGAGGAAGCCAACAATATCCCTGGCTGTATAAACAGGAGCATAACTAGTAAATTGAGGGAAGTGATTATCTCTCTTGACCTGGTACTTGTTGAATCACATCTGAGATATTTGGCCCAGTTTGGGGCCCTCCAATACAAGAAAAATGTTGATCAACTGAAGTAAGTTTAGCAGAGGTCCCCCAAGATGCTCATGTGCTGGAGCAGATGCCATATGGTAAGAGAAAAAGGGAACTGTACTCATTCAGCCTGGAGAAGAGAAGGCTCCAGAATGACCTAATTAGCAGCCTTTCAATGTCTACAAGGAGGTTATCAAGAACATGGAGCTGGTCCCTTCACAGAGGTGAACAGTGGGAGGATGAGAGGCAACACTCATAAATTGGAACAAGAGAGGTTCCTACTAGATATGAAGAAAAACTTTCCCCGTGAGGACAATTTAGCATTGGAACAGGTTGCCTGGAGAGTTTGTACAGTCTCCATCCTTGGTGGTTTTCAAAAAATGTCTGGATCTGGCCCTGAGCACCTGGGTCTGATAGCATAACTAACCCAACTTTGAGTAGGAGGTTGGTGTCATTTCCTTGCTGATCATCTGACTGCAAAGTGCCGTATATTCATAAAAACAGTACGTGCCCCAAAATTTAATCTAACATAGTATCTCAGTAACTAGGTCATACTTCCTGCACCCTAACTATGCTTGCTCAATTCAGTAGCTTAGAGTTAAAAAACTGTAACAATTTCTGCAAAGCAAAAGCACTGATAGGTGAAATGAAAAAATAAGTTCAGAGTATCTTCGTGGAACATAGTTATCTCTTAGAGATGAAATGCAACCATGTGCAAAGGGATTGCACAAATTGCCCTATTACTTCCAGATACTTGCAATGTTCTGTGATTTATAGCAACGTGCAAAAAGTTTGGATTATATTTGAATATACAAAGTTTGGCTTCTACTGAAGTTCTAGGTCTAGTGAACTGTTGTTCAGTGGAAAGGACTTCCTTGTTGGACAGCAAGCTCTGGGTGTCTGTATCTAAACATCTAAAATTTGTCCTTTGCTTCCATGATCACGGAGAAAACGTTTCAATTTCTGTAGAGAGGCAGTTCTGTTTGTCAGCAATGGTCCTGTACAATAAGGTTTCCTGGGAAGTAGAAGTTGCATATGTGAAAAGAGATGAGTTCAAGATAATTATTTATGAATATTGATACCTCTTCTGCTACAGTTTTTCAGAAATCTACTTTGATGACCGTTAACCACATTAACTGGATTGAGTAGACTGGAAGTACGAACTGGCAATTATACATACATATACCTCTTCACCCACTTCTGGTTATATTTATGGCAGATATCTTTTTGTGCTCCTGAAAGCATATGTAAAAGCTAGTCTTCATATGAATTCTGGGCTTTTTTTTTTTTTTTCTTTAGATGGCAGTTAACATGCAGCTGACTATTTAATGGTACATATCTGGCAAATGCAGTTGTAGACTGTTTTCTAAAGGCTGTATTAATTCTAAAGTAATTTGTATTTCAAAAAGTGTTATTAGTAGATAAACTACAGGTGATTTCTAAATAAAACTTGCTGAGTATATTCTCAAAAAAAAAAAAAAAAGACAGCGATTATCTTAAAAACTTGCAAACAAATAAGAGAATTTGAGGACCTGCAAGTTACAGTATTACAGTTGTTTGCATCAGAAAGTTGCATTGCTTCTGAGAAAGCTTGCTTTCACTGAGATTCTGCACAGCCTTTTAGATGCTCTGCTTTTAGTTTTAAACTATTTGCCTTTTTGCTTTGTGTAATTCTATTGAAAAAGCTCTTTTCACCTAAGGCGATGGGACCCCCCATTTAGCTGGGCTATGTGGGTCAGTGCAGGGTTTGTAGTAGCTTGCTAATTTATTTATTTTTGTTAAGTGAAATGGTACAGTGAGGTTACTCTTTCAGATTAACAGAATGTAAGATGTTAGCCAACAAATTCTAGTAGCAAACTATGCTTTTAAATTTCTGGTTTATGTGTGTAAGGAATGGAAGCAAAATGTATTAAATTGTTAAAGCCCAAGACACACAGAAACCAGCATTTAAGTTCAAGGTACCTTAACCCTCAGTCTCACTTTTCTGCATAGAGCAATAGAGACTTTTACAATGTGTACTGCTTATATTGTTTGAATTAATGTCATATTCTCTGTTTAACTGGAAACATTTTATATCATAATTTGTTTGCTTCTGAAGTGTGTGAGAGGTCTTGAGTTCAGGTTATTTAACTGGTGTTCAATCTGTGTTACTAAAAGGAAGTTAAAATAATAATTTGAAAATTTTATTTTATAATCCTTATTAGCAAACAACATTTTTTGATCAAATCAATGCTTCATAACTCCCCATTGAATTTGGTTCTTAGTTTGATACCATGAACACATACGTGGGTGTGTGAGAGAGAAACCAAAACTGAATTTGGTGTGCGTTGCCTTTGTTAATTGATGCTATCAGTCACTGCAGACCTCTCTATTGGAGGATTTGAATCTACTTTTTTTGCCTTTTGTTACTTTAAATTACCTCACTGCTTTGTTGGGTTTTGTGGGATGGTTTGGGGGTTTTTCCCCTACTATTCTTTAGAACTGTAGGCAGTGGAAATATTAATAGTTGTGTAAGTTTAGAATCCATCTTAAACATTGAACGTTTTTGTTACTACATGAAGTCAATTGATGAGCAGCGAACCCTTTGTGCTTATTTATCCAAGGCGGTTGTATACTTACCACTTCATCAGACCAACAAATGGGAAGTGCCATAGTTTTGTTAAGTTCCAAAATATCTTTTCGTCCTCTAAATCCTTCATCAGTTGGCTACAGTGGCATCTAGAATACATGGGAGCAGGTGAAAAAGTTCTCTAAACTGTATTAGTCCTGTAGGCTCATATTTCTGCTCAGAATAATTCACAATGACGTAAGATATTTTGCGAGAAAGTTAAGGCGTGTAAGTATGAAGGTCATCCATTGCTTTTCATGTTCAGGCTTAGACATAGTTACTGTGTTACCGTGTCAATCAGCATTTCGCATCTGCTGTGGTCTCAACTGTGGCAATAAGTGTTAAATGGGAGAATCAGAGCTTTGCAAGTAGGTGTAGAAAGTGGATGCAGAGGAAGTAATAAAGGAGGAGGATATGAAGAAGACTGAGGCAGGCAGAGAGAGATTTGAAAGACAGGGAAAATTAAGTCAGGATCTGAATGAGAAGAGAGGAGAATTCACTAAGACTTGGCAAAATAAACTCAGTACATTTGTAGAGGTAGATTTCTGCCTTTTAAGGTCCCTATTTTGGAGCCTAAATTCATACAGTTTTTGTGTCTTCTGAGGTGGATGGAGTCTGCCAAAGTGCATACTTGACATATGTGCCACTTGACAGTTTTGGTTACTTTCCCAGAATAAAACCTCACGTTTCCACACTTTTGTTGTGGTATTCAGTCTCTGGCAGCTGACAACTGGTTTATTTCTGACAGATTATGTAGTGATCATTTTTCCTTGTTGTTCAGATAAACCATTACACATACGTAGAAAAAGCACATTTCAGTACAAGCCTATCAAGTTTCTGCGTTGCATTGCTCAAACACCTTTCCTGAAGCCCGGTCCTTCACCTACCTGACTCTACTAACTCACAAAAATCAGTAGCTATGAGGGACCTCATAAATTATTGTTCCTTTCTAAATGTGCTGTTAACTGGTAGGAAGATGATTTTGCTTTACTCTCAAGCAAATTTAGCAACTCTCTCATTATACCTATTGCTGCTTCAAGGAAAATGTCTTTCCTTTACATAGGCAGACTTCAGAAGAACATAAGTAATTGGCAGTACACATTATACTGTAACTATGAGTTCAGGCATACTGGGTGTGCATTAAAAAGACAATGGAATAGATTAGTTTGAGGGTCTAATACCTATCAAAATTGTTCTATACAGCTATCAGAATATTAAATAAAAGGAAAAGGCTTCATGAAGTCTCATATAATCCCTCTTGGCATGGGTATATGAGTAGGTATTCAGGTTTTTTCCTTTAAGTATGCTGATATGATTAAATTTAACTTGACACAAGTGATGTACTGTACCATGTGACTGTAATATTTAAAAGAAAAACCACTTTTCTGATTGAATACCTACTAGCTATCAATTTCTGTGTAGCAATATCTAATCTGAATTTCTTTTGCAGCTAGAATGCTAACACATTTGCGGTATTCTCCATCTCGCTAGGTGCGCGTTCAGCAAATACTGAACTGTTTCAATATTTTTCAATATCTTATTTAATCTAGTGTTCTAGTAGAAAAGACAGCCAGTTCTCTTCACATGGATTAAAAATGGTTTTCAGGCTATAACTCTTCTTTCCCGAAATAGTCTCTGTAGATGCTTATTTTCACTAATTCTAGAGTTTGGATGCTGCGGCTGTTATACATCCTGCTGCACTGTATAAACACAAATGCTGTTGGATGTGGTTGCTGTAAATTAGCCGTATGCTTCTGGTAAATATGCCAAAGCTTTTCTCAGTGCTGTTTCAGTTTTGGAAATACCTTTTCTTCCACCAGCCCTCCCTTGCTTATGTAGAGAGGCACAACATAAAACTGAGAGAGAACATATGTACCCAGTCCCATAATCTATATTTTCTTAAAATAATGTATTGTTCAAAGCAATGGGTTTTAAGCTTATCAGGGTTAAGCGCGTATGGCATATGGCAGAGGCCAGCTTTATAGCATGATTTACTACCATATGTATACATTCAGTCTTGTGAAGAAGGGCTAGTTAAAAAAATAAATCTTCAAAGATGTGCAGAGAGAAGCAGTGTAGTTCTGCAGATTTGAGAGCAGGTTTAGTCCCCATCCTACAGATGGGAAAATTAAAATAGAAAGACAAATTGGCTATTTTAGAGATTTAACAAAGTAGAATTTACGAATCAGTGTGGTCAGTGAAAGTCTTTCCAATGCTATAGGAACCATTAAAGGATTTTGTTCATTTCCTTCGTAAAAGCAGATTAATTGTAGCACTGTATTAATAGATTTTTGTTTCTTTTCAGCCAGTTGTGACTTTCAGCAGTGTTTAGAAATGTGTTTTGCTTTTCATAGGGAAATC
The DNA here is from genome assembly GCA_013400195.1 of Aramus guarauna. Taxonomy (NCBI): domain Eukaryota; kingdom Metazoa; phylum Chordata; class Aves; order Gruiformes; family Aramidae; genus Aramus; species Aramus guarauna. Next base: position 2,312,220 of record VXBL01004712.1, on the reverse strand, counting down.
TTACGGCCATTTTTACCACCAGCAGTGAGAAGAGCTTTACCTTTCTTCAGTATTAGGGCTTAGTTTGCTAAAGGCAAACGTTGGAGTAAAGACTCACTCATTAATGCTATAACAGCTTCTTAACAGAAACATTAACTGAAGTGCACAAATGATCTCGGTGATAAACAAGCATAGCAAAGTGTAGCTGAGGCAGGAAGCCAATCTCTCTGTCTGTTCCTTGTGCCCAATGATATTTTGATAGTCATTTTAATCTTAGAAGTAAATAACATCGGAGATCATGTTCCATCATTTCATTTCAGTGCCAAAAAATGAATGCCGCTTTAACTGGTATTAAACAAGACGGCATTGCTGTGTTGGTCATTGCAGCTCAGGTCATCTATGTTCCATCGTAAATAACAAAATGATGGAACTTTTAAAATTAAAAAAAGATGGGAAGTGGGCATTGTCTGAAAGCAATGGTAAAATGGTTAATTTCTAGATTATTTTTTTTTCTGAAAATTTAAAGTAGGGAAATAGCAGAATGGTGAATTTCTTACCTATAAAACTATATTCAGCTCTGTTGAAATAATTTCATTTTAATCAAAGGTTTATGGACATGAAGATCACAATTCTTGTCTCTTGGAACTGATAAGTATGATTTGTGGATATATTGAGTTCATAAATATTCTGCCAAATTTGTTCAAAATATTGAGGTCAGTCATATAAAACCAAAAATTCTGCCTGCTGAAAAGTTACAGGTAAAAAGCAGAATATCTGCAATTTCCACATACAGTTGGGTGTTATTGCTTAGGATCTTCATGAACAATACACAGATGACTTGGTGTTGTGGTTTTTTGGTTGGTTTGTTTTTTTTTTTTTTAGGAGGGAAAAAAGGAAATAATAGAATTTCATTTGCAATGCATAAGATTTATAGTCTATGAACAATCAGCTTCTAAGGGCAAATAACAAAGCACTTAGTATTTAATACAGATTACATTTCAGTGTTTTAATACCTTTATTATCTACAGACTAAAACTGAAAGGGGTTCAGTGAATGTGCAATGAACTTCATTCTCTCAAACTGTTATTCCATGATGCCCGTGGTGCCGAACTTTGCGCTTTTCCGTATTGAACTAAGAAAGGATTCTGATTCCCCAGTCCTCAGGTTTATCAAGATGTCCCTGGGTGGAGTTTAGTATCACCTGCAAATTTGCTAAGGATGTACTCTGTGTCATTGTCCAAGTTGTTCAACAATGTGAGACCCAATATTGACCCTCAGATACTTAACTTACCACTGGTTATGAACCAGACATTAAGCCATTGATCTTAGAACCTGACATTCTATCCAATTTTCAACCCATCTGACAGTCCAGCCTTTCCTTTCTCATCTCTCAACTGGGAATGCTATGGGAGGCAGCATTAAAAGCGTTATTGAAGTCATGGTAGATTGTATTTGGTGCTTTAACTTTGTCTGTGTAGCCAGTTGTTTTTGTTTTTTAAAGGCAACCAGGTTGATCAAGCACTATTTTTCCCCTGAAAAATCCATGTTGCCCATTTCAAATTATTTAAGTCTCCTTTGTGTGCTTGGAAATGGATTCCAAAAGGATCTGCTTCATAATCTTTCCAGGGCCTGAGATGACACTGAGTGGTCAGTAATTCCTTGAATAGTCCTCCTTGCCTTTTTAAAAGACAGGAGTAGCGTTAGCTTTTTGAGTCATCTGGGTCTTCCCATATCAGTGTAATTTTTCGTAGTTTAATAGGCATTGGCACATGATAGGTGATCTACTTCTTCCACACCTTCTGGTGAATGTCTTAAGGCTTCAAATATGTAAATATGTCCATCTTCACTAAGTCTCCCCTACCCTGTTGCACCTTCATTGTTCATTGTCCCTCTCCTTTATTGTCCGTCCATGATTTGGGTGCAATGATTTAGGATCAGACTTTACCTGAAACGAAAAAGACATGAAGTACTTCACTATATTATGATGATTTTTTCATCACAAGGCTATCTCCTCCCTGCATCAACATTTTTCTTGAACTTTCTTTTGCAACAAGCAGACCTGGTATGTAGAATCCTTTCCTGTCATCCTTAATGTCTTCACTAGTCTTAATTCCAGCTAGGCTGCACCAAAAAATCCTCCCAGGTTTTGTCGTCAGGTACTGAGCAATGCTTCTGTGCTCCTCTGTTCTTGCCAAGCCCCGATTCCATTGTATGTATGATCCTTTTTTGTGTCTGTCTTCACTGAGAAACTTTCTGTTTAGCCGTGTGGGCCTTCTGCTAAGTATCTTCCTTCTTAATGAATGTTTTGTTCCTACATGCTGAAATTCTCTTTAATGAGTGGCTCAATCAATCAGGCAGCTACCTTGGACAGTTTCCTCTCATGGGTGAACCTCAGGGATTCCTAACAATTCCCTGGATAAGCTGAAGTCTCTTTTCCTGAAGCCCAGTTTTTGAACTGTGGTTCTTATCTTCCTGGTCTTCCTCCAAATTCCCAAACTCAATCATGTCATTGTCTTTATGGAGCTTACCACATAAATCAAACTCTTAAATTTACCTCGTTTAAACAAAGTAAAATGAAACAACTCCCATTAGTTCATTTGGAACAGCTTTACAGTAACCATTATCGCTTTACCTGGCTACTTTTAAGTGAACTGGCTTAGAAGGCAGCCCTGTGTCCTTTGATGTTTGCAAACCAAGAGCTAAGGAGGTATGATCTTCAGTCATCTTTGCTGCTTAAGACAACTTATGGCATTAGATTCTCATTTCCCTTACTAGCTGACTGTGTTCCTTGTTTTATTTCAGTAGAGTCAAGTAATGATCCTCCCATTTGTGATATTGAAACTTGGACCTGTTTCACATATAATGGATGAACTGTGGTTATTGTGGTACCGCTTTAGAAAGTGATTCAGCATGAGTGATTAAAGAGAAATGTCCTCTTTCTTTTCTGAGGCTAAATCACAGCTCATCAGTGACAGATTATGTCCCTGGTTAAAAGAGGTCATTCAACAGTTCACAGTGAAAACACTGTGCCTGTTTACAGTTCTGTTTTGTTGGTTTTCTGTGTGTAATACTTGTGACGCACATCACTTATTCTGCCTAGTATTTTTTTTAATATAAAATCATTTGTTTGGACATGAAAAATAACTAATTAGGTACACAGGAAACTGTGGTATGGTTTCTCCAGAACGAATGGTCTTCAAACATATTGTCTCTGCACATGACTGTAGGTTCACCACTTTCTATGGCTAACAACGCTGGTAAATACTGTGCTATATTTTGTGGTATGTCCATTAGGAAACCAACTGGAAAAGCAGTTCATTTAATATATTCTGGATGAGGCATCAGCTGTAAATTGGGAATAACTTTGTGTAATTATTAACCTCAGCTAGATTAAATTGCCTGATTTAGACACTTTTAAAAACCCCAGCTCTATCCAATCCCAATCTCCTGAGAAATTCAATTGGGGTTTTTTTTGGCTTTTTGTTTTTTTTTTTTTTTTTTTAGTAAATTGCAGTTGAGATGTTGAATTCTATTTACAAGAAATCTGAAATGAATTCTTTTAGCTACGCGAGAGGAATTTCTCAGATTTCTAGAAATTATCTGTCAAAAACCATATACCTGCAACTGGATTTGATTGCTGTTCAGTTCTCCTCTGCAAACTCTAATCTTTTGCAATGTTCAATCCTTGACCAATAAGGTGACATTTGGAGAAGTTTTTTGACTCAAATTCTGGAAATACTTATACTTGTGTGTAAGTTACAAGGTAGGAATAGTCTCAGTGGTGTCTAGAAGAAAGGCTTACAAAGCATGATGCAGGATTGTGTCAAGACCAGACCTAGTCTTGCTACACAAGCATGGTTTGTCACCTGGGCTAGTATATCGGGCTTCTCAGAAGTGCTAATACAGCCAGGTAAAATAGTCTTGCCAATGCATCTTTGCTGCTTCCACTGCTTGAGCTATGAACAATATTTTTGTCTGTAGGTATAAAAGAAGGCCCAACGGTTCTTGCTTTGCAGACATGCAGGCTCCATGGTTGCAGTGCGTGTTTCTGTCCTCTCATGCACAGCATCAGTTGTGGTAGCTCCAAGATCTGTGTTAGCTAGATTATGAAAACAGATTGCTGTTTTTACTGTTTCCTGTAAAGGTCTGTAATTTACCAGTTGGTCTATGTTGCCTTCATTCTTGAAAACTGAAGACTTAAGATTATTAAGAAATGGTTTCTCAGGACAAAATCTTTTATGTCAATATAGCATAATATATGCCTGCTGCTTTGTCCTCTTTCTCCAGCTCCCATTGATTGTTTCTTCAGTGCATTAACCTCTCGCTTCTCTTGTCACAATTGCTTGGGAACTGATTCAGCTTTAAAAATCCCATATCTTCAATCAGTATAGCAGTAAAAAAAGAAAAAAATAGGCTTTTTCAACCACTTTCTTAGATACTGAAAAATAAGAAAATGGACGTATTAGCTTTACGACAATTCAGCTTTAGGAGGTGGCAGTGATTTTCAATAAATATATGAAATAGAATAATATTTCATTTCAGTAGAAAAATTGCAGATAAAATTAGAAAGCTTACATGCCTGTAGTATTGTTTTAGAGGTGATGCGGATGGCAGGGGAAAATACTCCTTTCTGTGGAGATGTAGTTGTCAAGGTGGTATTCCTCTACATGTGAGGAAAATGGTGACATTTGGCAGAAAATTAAGACATGTCATAGTTCACGACATTAACTTGCATTGCCTGTGCAACTCTTCTTGTCTTGCATGCGCCGTAGTGATTACCACTTCCATACTGCTCTGGCTATGGATTAAACAAATGTAAATATATTTTTCTAAGAAAGCATTCCAAATCCATCTCAAATAATTGAGATATTGTTTCTTGAGGAGAGAAAGCAGACCAGAAGTTGTAACCAGTCTTCTCCTTGTCAGTAAATCCTGTATGAGGAAAGTAATCAAATAGGATAAAAGTATAAAGTCTATTTTGAAGCTGTTGGGGCACTGTTGAAACCACGTGGAATCATAGAATAACTTAGGTTGGAAGGGAACTTCAGAGGCCATATAATCCCAACAGCCTTTCTAAATCAGGGGTAACTACACAGATCAGGTTGCTCAGAGGCTTGTCCAGTTGAGTTTTGAAAGTCTCCAAGATGCTGCAACTCTGAGCAGCATGTTCCTATGCTTAATTTCCCTCCTATTCATTATTTTATTCCTTATAGCCAACCAGAATTTAGCTTTCTGCAACTTTTGACTGTTGCTTCTTATTCTTTCACTCTGTGCTTCTGAGAAAGGTCTGGTTCAGTCTCTGTAACCATCCAGGTTGGACAAGATGCAATTAAGTTGTCCATCAGCGCTCTTCTGCAGGCTATGCTACACCAGCTCCCTCAGCCTCTCCTCATGTGCTCCAGCTGTCTTAGCAACCCACCACTGAACTCTCCAGTTTGCAAATATATCTCCTGTCCTGGAGGACTCCAGGTTGGACACAGTGTTCCCGATGCTGTTTCACAAGTGCTGCGCAGGGAGGAATGATTTCCCTCAACTCGTGGACTATCTCTTTGCCAGCGCAGCCCCCTGTGCAGTGAGCCTTTATTGCCTCAGAGGCAGGCTGCTGATTCGTGCCTAACTTGCTGATCACCAGGACTCTCACAGATCCTTTTTTGCAGAGCTGCTCCCTCGCCAGTCAGTCCGCAGCCTGCACCGGTGCACGGGGTTATCCTCTCCCAAGAGCAGGACTTTGATCGGGTTCTTGTCAGCCCATTCCTCTGCCTTCTCAAGACCCCTATAACTGCTCCCCCTATTTGCTGTCATACATGAACTTGCATTCTGACATTTCATACAAGTCTCTTGTGAAGATGTTCAAAAGTTTGGGACCTGGTCTTGATGCCCAAGGGATGGCACTTGTAACTGACAGTTAGACTTCAAATGTTGACTGCTACTCCTTTGAAGGCCAGCACCCCAGGCAGCTTTTTATGCACCTCGTATGTTGACAATCCAATCCTTTTTTTCTTTTTCTTTTTTCTTTTCTTGTTTTTCTTCTATTTGGGTACAGGGATGCTGCATCATCCTCTTCAGTATGCTCCAGTAAAAGTGTAAAATAAAATTAGGTGTACTTTCCTATATTGTCTTGTGAGAAAGGACAAGCTCCTTTTATACCTTTATTTTGAAAGGTTTTAAGAATCAATTCTCATTGTGAAAATTAATTGAGGATACACCTGCTGGATCCTGCAGATTCTCTTGCTGTATGGGTCTTCAGACAATTTTGGAGACTTGTATTTTCAAAATGTGATGTAAAAATCTTTCCATGTATTTAAAAAAGGAAAATAGTGGTTGATGGAGTAGAAGACTGAGATGCAGTTGAAAAGACATGTATAAAATACCTAAGAGTCAGAGTTGGAGAAAGTGAGGGACATGCAGGAAACTTAAGTTAAAAAAAAAAAAAAAAGAAATGTTTAGGTGATAATGACGAAGCAAAACAAATCAGTGTGACAGAGCCATGTCCATTTGGGCCATTGGAAAGAGCAGGAGAAAGAATTGTCATGTAGGACAAGGAAAGCTAGTGTAATAAATCACAGCGTCAAAGTTTCAGCCGTGACAGCTGGAAGGAATGAAGGTGTCAGAGGGAAAGCTTTTGTTGTATGTATCTGTACATCTATAATACTCGGGGTCTTGACTGCAGGCAGGAATTCAGACTAGGACTTAAGTTTTGATAAGTTCTCTGCCTTCTGTTAAATGTACGTAAATGTATATAGCCTTCCTACTTTGCAGGGTGTTGCAATGTTTCATTAGTTACCCTGTTCCATACCTCAGGCACTGACACAAAATGAACATTTCGTTTTCAAATGTATACGTAGCAGTAGCGAGAGCACAAACCACATACTGGAATACAGTATGTTATATGCGAAGAGGACCAAAAGTAAGGGTTTCTCTGTAATGGGAGTAAAGAGGTGGTACTTTCTTGCTAAGGTAGTAATGAAATTCTCTTTTGCTTACTTACTATTACCTTTCTCCCCTATGCTCTCTGAAAAAAAAAAAAAATTTTTTTTTGCATTATCTTCCTTACTTTTGAGGATACCTTTCTTTTGGAACGAGATTATTTTTTTGCATGAAATCTGAATTTGGCTCTGTACTAAACCTTCAAAAAAGAGAAGTGGCTGGAGAATTCATTTTGTATGATTGCAGCAGCAAATGATCTGAGTCAAGTGGCCTGGTCAGATAATTAAGCTACAACAGAGAAAGCTCGCGGAGTCAGTCAGTTGTGATTATCGGCCCAGTGTGGTTGGATGTCTGATTTCTTCTGAAAAATTTGAAGTGGCTGCTTTTATTATCATTAATTGGGGAGTGCCAGCAACAAATCTGGAAGAATTACACTGCTGCTTTAAAGAAATCCAATATATTTCAGTTGGAATCTAAGATTAATGATGAGTTGATGGCTGTTTATCTGCTGTTCTGCCCACCCCTCAGAAGTGGAACATTTGTAAGAACAATTCCTGTGTTACCTACCTGCCCTGTTTCTGAATTCTTGTGTCTGTAGGCAGTCTGCGACAGAATGGCAACGAACATGTATTTGTTGGGGCTGTCTATAGCTTCTTGGGTTGTTTTTGTTGTTTGTGGGGTTTTATTATGTGATTTACTTAGAAGTTTAATCATTGTAAAAGGACCTCCAGAGCATCTAGGGAAGTTCATTTAATAGTGAAGCATTAAGTTGCTTAAAGCGCCTCACAGAACTAAACCTTGGAAGCATTTCTGAAATATTTCCCCTGCTAAGTAAGAGGGATGTCATGAAATGAAACAAAAAAGGAAACAATATTTCATTTGTATGGAAGGATAAAGAACATTTAATCTAAACCAGGCTAGTTCAATATTGATGGTTTACTTGTGGAGTTCAGCAATTTTAAAATAGAAATCTTATTGGTATTAAGCCTACCACATACGGGAGGAGTTAATCACATAGAAATGCACACATGTTACTGTACATCGTAGCTATCAAAAAGCCAAAGCACTGGAAGTTTAGGGGGGTTTGTAACTTTGAATACAGCCATCTTAATTGTAAAACAAAAATGTTCAGCTTCCGGCGACTTACATAGTAGCATTTCTAATGTTTTTTAAACAGCTATTAATGTAGTCAAGCTGTGTTTTTTCTTCTTCTGTGTGCAATCATCTGCTCAGTGGTGCACTCCATAACTAGTAGCAGGAGACAGAGGAGTGGCCTGCTGTGATTGATGGGGCGAGGCCCAGCAAAGTGAGAGAGTCCCATCTGGATTAGGTTTTGGGAGCAGTCAGATGGTGAGAGGGAGGTCAGCAAGCCTCGCGTTAGCTCCCCCTCCTTCAGCACCCCTCGCATCCACACTCATGCACACATCACATCGCTCACACGCCCTCATCCATAATTGATGCTTGCTTTGGGCAGATGCTGTATGGCCTGGGACTAGAGCAGCTGCTAAGTTTATGGAGAATAAAGGGAGCAGGATGGTACAGCAGGTATTTTCACTTTTATTTTCGCTTGCAACTCTTGATTTTAGTCAAGCCGGGGCATGTCTTATAACCAGCTGCACCACTGCATGCAAGCCTTCTGATACAGGTTTTGTTGCTTAAGTCTGAAGGAGGGCAAGCTGTGGCAGTGGTTACGTATCTCTGCTGTGCTTGGTATGTCTAGCTGAGCCGTTCCTATAACCAGCAGGTTTACAGAGTAATGTTGCATTTTTCTTCTTTGTTTCCGTGCCCTAAGGATATGATGCAGTTTGGCTCATTAAACTACAGTACGAGAGGCTTTCTCTAAATGTGAAATATCTCTTGCCAAAGAAACGAAATGCACCAAAAAGAAAATAGAGTAAAACAAACAATAAACTGTTCGTTAGACTTTAAAATGCAGGCAAGCAGAAAGGTTTTCATTGAATACATTTTTATGCTGCAAATGTGTTTTTAAAAAGGAACACTGCATAAGTAATGTTTTCTGTGCTCTGTCTTTTGTGTACAAACATAACAAGCTTGCTTTATTATGTTTTGACACTTTTCATGCATTTCTTAATTATGAAATCCTTTCAGAGCAGAAGATGCTGAGAAGGCATGTTGAGATCTGAGATACTAGGAGCATTTTTAATTCTAAGCTTTTCTTCCAATGGAGTAATATATATACAAAATAAGAACGACTTCACTTACCTACATCATCGGAATGCTCTCTTTTTTTGTTCTTTAGAGTTCAACATTTAACCAGAAAGCAATAAATTTGATTTTATACACTGCCACGTAAAGCATATTTTTCAGTCGAAATGTGGTTTTCATTAAAACTCAGGCCAGAACATTTAGCAGAGCCTGACTGTCTGCCATCCTTTGTTCTTCCTTCTGTTGCCAACAACTACTTTATTAAAAACCATGCACAAAGTGAGCATTAAGGGGTCATTTAATCTTAAAGATACTTGGAACTGAGTCTGAAGGGACGACTTCTGTTTAGTCTCTCCTGCCTAGGCTGTATTAAGCGATGTCTGTGTACCGTCATCCGCAGTTTTGAGATTGCTCTAATACCTGAGTTCATAGGCTAATTGAGGATCAATAGTTCCTGTTGCTTTTAGGGCCATTTCATATTTTCAACTTAATGCATTAGATCTTTATTTTCTTTATTCATTTTAGTTTACTGTGTTTTAAAGAGCACAATAAAGTGACATTTTAAGAGATTGAAATAATTTTTGGTTCTTTAAAATCTATGCAAATCCGGGGTTTCCATCAACCACGTGTGTATACAAATGTGTGTTAGTTGATACTGCATTGTTCTTGATATAAATTTGTATTCTAAACAATAAGCTATCAGCTGGATACCCCTGTAAGTAGTAAAGAACATGTTTGTACACATATGCTTTTATACTACATTGTAATGCCGTGTCTGTTGAATTAATTGTGAATCACAAATTCACACTAATATTGAAGGCTAGGAAAGGCTGCAGTAGACACTGATTTTAAGAGATGAACTGCTCAGATTTATTGTCGCTATCACTTTAAACTTATGGCCTACAGTAGAGTGTGCAAGTATAATTTTCTTAGTGTGTCTCCCCCCAACAATTTAATGAGCACCCCATGCCTGGACCTGATAATCTTGTATGCCAGTTTTCTATTCTAAGCATGGTGGGGTTTTGTTTGTTTGTTTAATGACAAGGCTATAAATCCCTGAATATGTGGAAGATATATAAAAAACCAAATAAACTAACCAACCGCTGACCCTTTGTTGCTTACTTATTAATGGGGTCTTGGTTATAAATAAGTGATCCCAGACCTCAGATTAACAAGTCTAATGAAAGAGGTAGAAGAGTCTCAGCAACATGAAGGTGCTGGAATTGCCAGTGCAGTTTGCCATTTCAGAAGTCTAAAAAATCAGTTGTTTGGAGTTTCTGGTAAAAATAATATAAAAGTTCAACACCCTTAATTAAATATCAGCTGTAATTAGCACTAAGTGCGAATGCTTTGAATGTTAATTAGGATCTCATGGAACTGCTGTCAATGTTAATGAGAAACAGTGGGGGTCTCAGCAACATCTGGGTTAGGACTGGAGGTAGTGTAAAAAACTTTAGATCAAATGCACCTGGACATTAGCCCTTGGTCCCTTTGTTGCCGTTATTGTTCGTTTTTAACAGCTGCTGACTCTAATGCCATGTTTAGCATCTGACATGAAGGAATAGCTGAAGGACCAGCAGTAACCAGCTACTGTGTGTCAAAGCCAGCACAGTGAAAATGCTTATACAGGCAGAAGTTCATTCTTAGCGCTTGCTGAAGTCCTTCCTGAAACACTTGATAAAACTATTTAAGATTGCCTGCCTCCCCCACAAGTTTTAAAAAATACTTGTTTAACATTTAACAAATGTTCTTGGTGTAATCCAGTCGTTGCTGGGTTTTGCTTAATCTCGATTTTTTCTTTTTTTAAATAGCAAAAATATTAGGTAAAAGAACTAAGAAGGGGGACCTTGACATTTTAATATGAGAGTGTATAAGTATACATTTGCAAGAGTTTTTAACCTCCACTGAAATTTAAACCGGGCAAGTCTTAGTGCAGCATTAACCTTGGAACGATATATAGAGAGAGCTATGTGATAGATACATGGAAATGAAACTTACTGACCTCACCCTTTGAAGTAGGTAAAGGTCACTGTTTTCATTGTAAAGATGAAACAATGCAAACTACTGGCTCAAGGCCATAGACTGAAATAGTAGCAAAGATGGGATTAAAATTAGGGAGAGTTTGATTGCCGATATAAAGTTTTAAATTTTTTAGGACACACTGAATGTCTTTTACAAAGGAAAATTTAATTTTCCCTTCTAAGCCTGCCACGTACCAAGGCTTATTCCTGTGCTGTGATATTGCAAAGTCTTAACAGCTCTTGAATTAGCACCAGTTCAGGTCAGACAACTGGTGTCTGAATTAGTTGGAACTGGCTGGGAATGTCCTTAAGTATGAAGTGCAAAAGAATGCCTTTTGTTCATCCAGCCTATTGTGAAATTAGGAAATCAAGCACTGGTGAGTACAAATAAGCAAAATCCTTACAATAGTCCTGCGCAGGTACTTGTACATGCTTTGGTGGGAGAATGACAAAGTATTTAAAAAACTAAAGTTTTACTCAAATATTCATTTTTTCATTGTTTGCTATTTAGAGGGATAATTTTATCTTGTAAATCAGCTCATCTGAGTTTGGGATAGTCCCTGTATTAACGGCCTCTAATGCTGTGTCATCTGCAGCATCGTATTTTGGACATCTTTCATATATGGGTTCTGAAAGATTGCTCTCTACGTTTCCTCCCCTAGACTATTTGGTATGATCAGAGCATTTAGTCAGAAGCCTCTAATTGATAAATTAACGTGCTTGACTTTCCTTTCTTATATCAAACATAAAGATGGATTTATCTATAAAGAGATGAGGGCATTTGTTTTTAATTGTATATGCTGATTGTAGTATGCAAATGAAACACTATTGTCTTCAAATTTAAAGCCTTTAAAGTTCTTAAATCTATTTCTTTTGACAGCCTGCATCATAGAATTATTCTTTTACGTTAATTTAAGATTTTGAACTGATGCATTTTTTGATTGAAGTCTTTAATACTTTGATTTGATCTAATTAATTTTTTTGCATTTGTGGCATGCAGTTGCTCAATAAAGTTTATCTCTGTGTTTTTCTGAATATCTCATAGAGCATAATTTCATATAAATATTTTCAGTATTCGGTTATGTTAACAGTGCGCACCGAGATCCAGCTCTGGGTGTAGGTTGCATATGTTGTGTTCTGCAAATGCTAAGTCAGAATGGATCGCAGACCATGGGCTCGGTGTTTGGCTGTTGAGCTCAGTAGCCTTTGGAATAAACCGAGCTTTGTCCCTCTTCATGGTCTGAGTTGAGGCATTAGTTCAGGTAGACTTCACTGACTTTTCCCAGTTCAAAAATAGTCTACAATTATCCAGAGAACAGCAGATTTGCTTGTCTAATTATAATAAGATTTAATAGGGTTCGCAAAAGGGATTTAATTCAGATAAGAAACGTTCTCCTCAAGAAACAACCATTGTGCCCTTGTCAGCAATCTTAGAATACTATAATCGCTTTCCATGTTATGTGTGCAGGATCGTAGCTTATTTTATCTCACGCCACATTTCTTCTTCCTTTTTTTTTTCTTTGACTTTTTCAGGGTAATCAGGAAGCTACAGCACCTCCTGACACAATGGCACAGCCTTATGCCTCAGCCCAGTTTGCTCCACCTCAGAACGGTATCCCTGCAGAATACACAGCCCCACATCCTCATCCAGCTCCAGACTACACAGGCCAAACCACTGTTCCAGAGCACACGTTAAACATGTACCCTCCTGCTCAGACACACTCTGAACAGAGCGCAGCTGACACAAATGCACAAACTGTCTCCGGCACAGCCACAGTAAGTCAAGGTTTCACCTATTTCTAAAGCAGTGTGTTGCACGTTACGGGTGTATTTGTTGGTAACATTTATTCTTACGTTAGGCTTAATAGTTTTGCACTTTGTGTGTTGTTAGGCTTGCTCACCATTTCCAGGTTGAAAGTCTGTCAAAATTGATCGTTGAACTTGGAGAATATAATTTTGCTGCTTTTGGAGCCTCTTAGCAAGTGTGGGAGCTTTGTGGAATCTGTAGTTTCCTTTTCTACGCTATTAGACAGACAAAATGATTAATAGCAAGCCCATGAATCATATAATAAAGTCTGACTAAGTCCAATATGGAAAAACATTGCATAAGAGTGTTTGTAATCATTTATTTGGGGAAAAAAAACCCCAGAGGTCATTAAAAATGAAAAAAATTAATCTGCTTTGGGTGTTGTATTTTTGACACTTATGACTAGTTTTTCATAGAAGTGTTCATTGAAGGATAGTGTACTGAAATTACTTGTAGAACTGTGTGAATGAGTATTGTGAAGAGCGTGTCTGTAATACTGTCTTTTCTAGAGAGCTTGTTTGTGGAGCTGTTACCAAAGTTGTGTGTGGATCTGTGCTCAACAGAGCAGAAATGATAGACTTTCCCTCTATTTGATTTATATCTGAAGTTCTGAAGCGGCATGAATTATGCAAGAGACTCTTTGGATGGCCCTACCTTGTAATTCAAGTCACACATTTCACACATTGGTAGTTTGGTGCTTCTGTCTTAATTCTAGATTGGGACCCAATATATCGAGTACCAGCGGCTGGCCGATTTCTGAGCCATCAGCCACCTGCATTACATGTGTAGGATCTAGCACAGGACAGCCAGCACACTGCAATCGGAGCACGCGCTTGAGACATCCCTACTAGCTGTCCTCATCCTTGCCGAAACCGTGCTCCATACCTCATCTTTACCTCCCCTTCTTTCACTGACATATATCCCACCTGAAAAGTTTCATGCATTAGGGCCAGAGGAAAGGGAAAGCATGTTCCTTTAACTGAGTTGTTCTACACATTTTTGGTTATTGCCATGTCACCAATTTCTTTATATGGGTATAAACAAGAAAGAAAAAGCAATAGCAAGAGCACAAAAGAATATTCTTTACCATTATCACGGAGATGTCCTTGTGAATTAATTACACAGTTGTGTGGTGTATGTGGTAAAATGTTTCAGTCGTTTTAATTTTGACATGGTAACTTTTGATTGCCCTGATTGGCCCTTTGCTGTAGTAGTGTGACAAAGTTGAAGAGCATCCTATTTACTTACATTTCATAGTATTCTTTGCAGCTCTGCAGCGGTTGCCTCTTATTCATCTCTTGGCTAAGTTAACTTCCTGCCTCTTTCCAGCTTTTAAAATTTTCTTCCATAATCATTTTTGATTGTTGTCAAACTTGTCATGTGCCACTGTCAGTGGTTTAGAGCAGGAACCCTAAGCTGAATAGATACTCCAGAATAGACTGGATATTGACTAAAACTATAGTCTTTCCTACTGTCCCTATTTTGCTTGCTCTTCTGATCGCTGCTGCACACTGAACAGTCCACTGTGATGCCCAGCTCAGCCTTTTCGTATTTTGAAGCTACTGGTCTGTTTGCCATTCAGTTCTGAAGTAAAAGACTGTCAGTGCTAAAATTGATGGTAAAACCTCCGTCAGTGTGACTGGAACAGGAGCTCATCCCTCATCATTTATTGCTTTCAATTTACTGTGTTTCCTCGCCCCTTTTTGATTTTTCAGTTTGAAGAAGCGTTAGTCTCCTTATCAGAAAAGTCAAGTATGCATTTTTCCACTGTTTTCCATGGCAAAGGCTGATGAAAAGAAATTATTTGGATTGTCTGTGATGCCCTTATCTTCCTCAGGTGCTCTATTCAATCCCAGCTCTAGAAAATCCAATGATTCCCTTGAAAGTTTCCTACTTCTGATATACTAATAGGCTTTATTATTATTTGTTTTTGTGCCCTTTGCTATCTGCTCTTATTTCCTTTTTGCCTCCCTAATATCAAACTTATATTTTACCTGTCATACACTTTCTCCTTCCTGGTGCCACTTGGAGGGAATTTCCATTCTCTGAAGGATAACACTTCGGTTCCACTAACCTTTTGTATTTGGGGAATATAATATAGTTCTTTGCTCTTTTTATTATGGATCCTTTTCTTGCCTTCCTGTTTCCTTTCTTACAGAGGAATGCACATAACTTTTTGAAGTAGCTCTCATGCTGTTTATAAAGAATCAGATTTCCTTACTTTTGACTTCAGGGTATTTTTGAGAAAGTTTTGTTTTGTTTTTTAAAAAGATATTTTTTCTAAATTGCACTGTTATATTGAAACTTGCGGATAGTAACCCTCCCTGGAGAACAATGCATTGAAAATACAAGTTTACAAGAAGTGTATCTCTATGGATCTACATTGTTCAAAGCAGCCTTGGAATTTAACATATTACCAGTTAGTTTTCCAAATTTGCAGTCAAGTATTGTTTGCACGATTTAGTTGTGGGTACCTAGATCTAAAATCTGTTATGGTATGTCTCATTGGCATTGCACTTAACACACTGCAGAGACATTATAAATCATAGAATCACAGAATGGTTTGGGTTGGAAAGGACCTCAAAAATCATCTAGTTCCAACCCCCCACCATGGGCAGGGACACCCTCCAACTAGACCAGGCTGCTCAAAGCCCCATCCAACCTGGTCTTAAACATTTCCAGGGATGGAGCCTCCACAACCTCTCTGGGCAACCTGTGCCAGTGCCTTACCACTCTAGATGTTAGAAAGAAATTCTCCACTGTTAATCTAAATCTCCCCTTCTTCAGTTTAAAGCCATTACCCCTTGTCCTGTCACTACAGGTTGCTTTCCATCTATCCTGTAGCTTTCCATCTATCCTGTAGGCCCCTTCAGGTACTGGAAGGCCACAATTAGATCTCCCTGGAGTCTCCTCTTCTCCAGGCTGAACAATCCCAACTCTCTCAGCCTGTCCTCATAGGAGAGGTGCTCCAGCCCTCTGATCAACTTTGTGGCCTCCTCTGGACTCTTTCCAGCAGCTCCATGTCTTTCTTGTAGTGAGGCCCCCAGAGCTGGATGCAGTACTCCAGGTGGGGTCTCACAAGAGCAGAGTAGAGGGGCAGAATCCCCTCCCTCGACCTGCTGCTCACGCTTCTTTTGATACAGCCCAGGACACGGTTGGCTTTCTGGGCTGCAAGCGCACACTGCCGGCTCATATTGAGCCTTTCATCCACCAATACCCCCAAGTCCTTTTCCTCAGGGCTGCTCTCGATCCATTCCCCGCCCAGCCTATAGCGGTGCTTGGGATTGCATGGACTCATGTGCAGGACCTTGCACTTGGCCTTGTTGAATCTCACGAGGCTTGCACATGCCCACTTCTCAAGCCTGTCAAGGTCCTTGTGGATGGCAGATGGATCCCAGGCAGATTGGACATGGACTTTGTAAAATTATGAGGGTACAGCTGTGTACATCTCTGTAGGTTTAATAATAAATGTTTTTATTATGAAATAGAGGCTCAATAGCAGTGTGTCACCATAGTAACTCCATGTGGTCTTTATTGTTGAAGGAAAAAAATTATGTTTCTTTCCAGTTCCTGCTAGCTTTCTGAATAGTTGGTTTCCAGTCTTACAGAATTTTAAGTGCAATTGATGTGGGGACATAGTGGCATTTGTTTGGTGGGTTCCAATGTTTTTACATAGTTTCCTTTCAGTAAGCTGTATGACATGCATTTAAAAGAATAATAAGCATTCGATCAATCATTCACAAAAGAATACTGTTGTGATTAACAAAGGTTAGACAAGCCATTGGAGGCAAGACTGATTTTGGAATTTGCTTATTCACATGCATATTTATGTACATGTGAAGCTGGATATACCACTAAAAGCAGACCTTAAAGTTTTGAAATATGAACCTAGTAAACTGCAGGACAATTACCTAACTTGTATAACTACTACCAGAAGTGACTTAACCTCATCCATGAAGGACTTAATTCATGCTGAGGCTAGGCACATGCCCTGGCTTTCTCTGTGTGTCCCAGTGTCTGTCTTTTTGTCTGCAACAATCATACGCTGAAGCCAGAACTTATGTTGGGTCTAGTACAACCTAAACTCCAATAAAGATATAAATAATAAAGACAAAAAAGTTCCATACAATTTCTCTCAAATCCTTCACAGCAAGACAGAATGTGATCCTGGCCCAGCTGGATCTGTATCCCCTTTTGCTGCAAATCGAACAAGATTCCAATCATCAGTTTTATTACAGGTTTGCAATGTTGTACACAGTAGAGTGCTATCAATATAGAAAGTCTATAGACTTGGTTTCCTTGTGAGTAGAATCTATAGGCTTTAGTGAAGGTTTTCTGGGTTGTCTTTGGCCATTCAAAGCCTTTCAAAATGGCTGCAAGCCAAAATGACAGTGCTTGAAACCAACCTTGAGTTGGTGCAGGATATTAATGAATACAGCCTTACAAAATATATACTATTTTCTATATGCTATGAAAGCAGACAAATCCGATCAGAAGAGAATGTATGCTTTTCTTTGATTAAAATATTTTGTTGAGAACTTAAGAGGAAGGGATCCTTTTTTTCGTCTTGGATTTTACTTTTTTATAACAAAACATTGCACGAACCCTTTCATACATTGAGCTTCTCCAGGGAGCACACGTAATATCTGACTATAATGCTCTGGGTATCTTTTGTCATTTGTAGCCCTGACTTTCTGTGGACTTCCAACTGGCTTGGGCATCTACCCTGTCAAAAATCATACCATTTTCCTTACACCTCTCTTAGTTTAATTCCAAAATTCTTTTCAGTTAAGAAAGCACATTTTCTTGCCTGCTTTTGCTCGAATTGACTAGCAAGCACTTTGAAAACTGCGGTACAGGGGTATGGAATGTTCTGATATTGTTAAGATTTTACTTTTCTGTATGCTATGCTTAACTAATTCAAATATAATTTAATGGATGTTCGTTTAGCAGTGAAGATGTGAGATTAAAATGCTCTTGTATAAGATAGTGTAAAGCTGTATTCTCTTAGGGTAAGTATCGGACTGTTGTGGTTTAACCTGTCAGGCAGCTAAAACAACCACACAGCCCTTCGCTTACTACCCTCCCCTTCAGTGGGATGAGGGAGAGAATCAGGAAAAAAAGGGTAAAACTCATGGGTTGAGATAAAGACAGTTTAATAGGACAGAAAATAATAGTAATAATAATATAGTATACAAAACAAGTGATGCACAGCACAGTTGCTGACATCCCTCTGATGCCCAGCTAGTTCCCGAGCTGTGATCCAAACTCCCCGGCCAGTTAGAGATACTGAGCATGACTTTCTGTAGTATGGAATATCCCTTTGGCCACTTGGGGCCAGCTGTCCTGGCCGTGTCCCCTCCCAGCTTCTTGTGCTCCCCCAGCCTCCTCACTGGGGTGGTGTGACAAGCTGGAAAGTCCTTGACTTGGTGTAATCATTGCCTAGCAACAACCAGCACATCAGTGTGTTATCAACAGTATTCTCATCCCAAATCCAAAGCACAGCACCATACCCACTGCTCGGAAAAAATTAACTCTGTTCCAGCTGAAACCAGGACAGGACATAAGAGGTGCTTAGATTGTACGTATGTGGATTGCTAACGTTGTATTTTGATGCTATGAAACAGGAGAAAATGTTCAGGATGAAAGGGAAGTAAATAGTAGAATCCCAGACTGGTTTGGGTTGGAAGGGACCTCAAAGCCCATCTAGTTCCAACCCCCTGCCATGGGCAGGGACACCCTCCACTAGCCCAGGTTGCCCAAAGCCCCATCCAACCTGGCCTTGAACACTGCCAGGGAGCCAGGGGCAGCCACAGCTGCTCTGGGCAACCTGTGCCAGGGCCTCATCACCCTCCCAGGGAAGGATTTCCTCCTAATATCTAATCTAAATCTACCCTCTTTCAGTTTAACTTTATTCTTCTTAAATGTTTCAAGACAGAATGATTTAGCTGAAATAATATAAAACCATCTGTAGGTAATAAAATACTGTCAAAAGTTACTTTAAGTCTTCTCTGAATAATATGGTTTTCATCTTTTTGGATCAATATATTTAATCAGGGAAGTAGTCCATCTGAGTGTGTGCATAATCAATACTCGTCCAGTATCGGGTTATTTAAGTGCTAGTAGGCTTTCAGAGCTGCATAGCATCAAACGTGCTTTTAGTCATTAACAAAAATAGTAAATTGCTTCTCTGAAGAAGGCTGGATCAATGCTAAGTGTGTCACAAAGTTATGGTAGACTGTAACATGTCTGATGATTTTGCACAATGGGTTTGAGTGTTATGTTAAATAGTTACATATTTTAAAGTATTACGAAGTGAGACATTTCATCATTTGATGAAATATGCAATCACCTTTTACCTGTGTACATATATATGTGCAAACATATTGTACATATATAGTTCCAAGAGTAAAACTTGCTCAATTTTTGCCTGTGGTTTTTCATGCACATCTGCTGTTGATGTCAGTGGGAGATGAGTATGTAAATACAAAGGATGTTAACTGGCCATGTGTAAGAAAGCAGGTAATAGTAAAGTAAATGTTGTTTTTCTAGTGTTTCCTAAGTGTATTAAACTTTAATAGAAGTAAATATCATGGTATGGTAAAAACTGAGTTTGTAATAATGCTCTGTGTTTTACGTATATGTATATAAGAGATATTCTGCTCTAAACTTAATTCTGCTTTTGCATTAGAGAAAACTTGAGGTCAGTGTGCAGTCTTTCTGCCTTGCACTGTGACTGCACCAGATTTCACAAGCTGAAAAGCCTTGATAAGTTGTGTGCTTGGATCGGAGTCCTCCAGGGAAAATGCAGGTGACTTGGAGGAGCGCTGGTGGTTCAGTGCGTAGTGCTTTTCTGTCTGAGGTGGCTCTGAATCAGCACCCGGCACGGCCTTAGGGATGCAGCGCGGCTGAAGTCCGGTGGAAGACATGTAGTGCAGAGGTGTGGGTTGTCTGTGATCATTGAAGATGATGAGATTTTTTTTTTTTTTTTTTTTTTGCGTAACTTCCCTGTTATGACTAAATTTCAGCTTGGTTACTACCAAAATTTCTCCTGGGGCATGCACTGAACTTGACACTCTTCTGTGTGAAAATAATTGATACGTTAGGTACTAGATGTCTGTTGTTACTAGTGCCCTGCTTTACCTTGGAATTTTGTATACTCTTTGAGATCTAATGGTCTGTACGTTTGATGGTTTCATTTCTTGGTGTTGATTATGTCCAGGTTTGTGCATTCTGTAGTCATGTTGCAGAGCCCATCTCTTCATCTAAGGATTTGGGAAGGCTCAGTGACACTCTGGACTGAAAAATTATTTACCATGTTGAACTTGGTTGTTTTGGAGAAGAGAAAGATATACAACCTTTTTTGTTGTGGGGTTTTTTGTTTGTTTTTGTGTGTGCTGATTTCTCTGATTCTCTTAATTTGGATTAGAAAACTGTCAGTAGCAAGCATTTATAGTAAAGTGCTTTAGTGCATTTTCTAAACCTGCAGGTGGGTAGATTGTTACTACAGTTCTCTGCAGCATATTTTTATTTTTTATTAGCTCTTTTTCCTGCTCTGTTCTTTATGTAAGTTATTGGCATATGTGATTTTTTTCCCCCCTCTCTTTTTTTCTTTTCTCCCTAATGCTTAGTTCTTCTCCTCCTTTTCTCCTACTGTTTTATTCCAGGTCTGTCCATCTCCTGGGGGTGTGGGATATGCTAGCTATATCCTATTTGGTCTACAGGTGTCCATCAGTTGTTCTTACCACGGTGTGTCACTGAAGTAGAGATGTTTAAAACAAAGTTCTCTGCCATGTGCTGGTTCATTGTGTAACTGTTGTGCTTCTTAGCCTTGAGGTAAACTTCCCTGAGGTCCAACATACCAAGTCTATGCAGAGTGAGTGGGCTTTCCAGTGGTGCTGAGCTCAGCTGGTGTTACCCTTGTCTCTGTATATTCTCCTTTTGCCTAGTAGGTTTCCGTAGTCCACCTGGACGCAGACCCTGGAACTGCCCCTTGTGGCTTGGGAAGAAGTAGTGACTAGCTTGCCTCCATGTGTAGTTCTGTCTGGAAAGCACGCCGAGCAGAATTGCCACGTCAGTCATGTCTGTAAATAGTGGCACACGGAGGAGCTGGGAAGTTCTCACCATGAAGCGGCTGTCTTGCAAGTCAGATTTCACCATGGATATTTTTTATTCCCAACTGCTACCGATGACCCAGGTTTTATTCTATTTCAATTCTGGTTTTTTGTCTACAGATGTTTGCCACCAGTATGCTAGATAGTTGATAATACTTTGACAATTGTTACAGCAGTGTTTATTCATCTAAATCATACCCTGCTGGTGTAGGCTATTGTATCAGCATGGTGCGCTATTTCATTTATACTACCTATTATATTTGGTCCCAACTGATACTTGAAGAAAATATTTCAAGGAGCTTTTTTCAAGACCCTGAGTGCTTCAGAGCTGCAGAAGCAAGCGACCTGGTCCAGCTCCTGCTCTGCAGTGAAGAGATCAAAACTGACATCCCAAATAGATAACATAATGCTGTGCTAGTTTGGTGAGGCACAGTAAGGACTTGTGACTATTACTTCTAAGAGGCTTCCTTGCTGAGAGCCCTGCGTGTAAACTTTGTAACTATGCCCCACGCGTATTTCTTTGCTTATGCTAAGGAATAGCAGGAACATATTGCTCACTTTAGCAGCTGTATGTGTCAGTGCTTGCTCTAAAATAGATTCTTCTCAAGGATGCACAGAACCTTAAACCGACAGTTTTCTTTGACACCGTTTATAAAGCACCTGTTTGCATACTTAGTTGTTTTGCTTGGTAAGAAGATAACCACCTTTTCTTCCCGTGTTGCTGAGTTAACTTAGGCTTTGCTCCCAGAAAGTACTTGTCATTCTGTGAGTGGGTACCTGGTGTGAGGAGAGCAGCTGTTGCACTGCCAGCTCATCGTGCCGCTGCATGTGCATCAGCATGTCTTGTGCTCCTCTGAAATCTCGGTAACCGATCCTTGTGATTTAGGTATCACCTCAGCTTCTTTTTTTCTTTTGAGTCTCGTTGCAAGAAAGGATTGCAGATGTGATATTGAAACAGAAGACATAAAAATGATCATTCTGGGTTTTTTTTAGGTACGGTGATTTTAACTTCCTCTTGATTTTTGAGTGCTTGAAATTGGTGAAGTAGTAAAGCTGAAGCTCCTCCCCAAAACCAAAAAACCCCACCTTGGGATGGAGAGAGCAATTACGCTCTGTCACCTCTAGTCATGTTTGCTCAAATAAATTAGCTGACCGCTACTGAATACCCCTCAGAATGTTCATTGTGGGGCAGACAAACAGTTCTTGGATCACTTGAGCAGGTAATTCCAGCCAAAGCTAAGGCAGATTTAAAGCACAAAACATTGCAGAGGTCTTCTCAATCACAGTGTCAGCCAGAGATATAGTCATATTACTCCAACTTGAAAAGTTTCTTCTAAAAAGCATTGCCAATTAATTTCTGATCTGCCGAGTTGAATTGACCAATTAAACAATTTAAGATATTTTTCCTGCTTGGCCCTGAAAGAGTTAACAATATTGGGGTTTTGAGTTTTCTTGTACTTGGTATTGTCTCTTGGTCTCCTTACTTCTCCATACCGATTCTTTTACGTGTTACAGTATTGACTTTTTCTTCTCTCTGTGCAGTCTAAGTAGCCGTGGCATCTAAATGCTTTGGCTGTGCTTCGGGTTCTGATGTATTGAGAAAAACATTTGTTGCACATTTTGCTGAATAAACTGAGCATAAATTTCAAAGGGGATCTGGATATGATGAAATAGCTAATTACAACTTTGTATTTGACCTTCTGCATCTTTGCTTCACATTATAACATGGTAATTAAAATTGATCCTTACAGGGGGATTTTTTTTGTGAAAATCAGCTCTAATTTTCACTAAATACAGGAGTGGCTGTGCTAGGTAGGTAAGACTAATGATGTTTTCCATTCTCCTGTAATTGGCATGCAAATGATAGTTAATGGTTTGCAACTTTATCAGAAGTTGTCGATTCCTCCCTGCACCAAGTCTTTGTAATTGCAATATAAACCTGTATATTGCCTGGAGCGCTCTGTGCAGTGGCATGAGGAGAACATCTTTGTAACTTCTTGGTTAACCAGCAACATCCTTAGGTCCTTGCAAGAAAACTGGCTGTCTGTTAGAGAGGTCAGAATGGTCAGGTAGCACAGGTAGATGGAAAACTACAGGGTTTGTAGTTAAAAGCTATGAAGATCATTTGGATAGGCTTCCTCTCTTCTTCCTCAACTTGTAAGGTTGAATTTCTGTTAATGTGACTGTCTTTGCCCAGGGTTACACAAGAACTAAACTTACTCTCCTGCTTGACTACACGTGGGTCTCAGTTAAGGATGTCTTAGGATGGCTTATTGCCCCTCGACCCAACCTTGAAAATAATTTTTTCAAATCCTGTTTATACTCTCAAGTTTCCATTCCTCTCCTACACACCTATCTCTTCAGCTTTTCCACACACCCACCTACCTACCCACAGAATTACTTTAATTAAATGTTACTCATATGTGCACTTACTTACCACTTCTCCCTGCTTAATCTCTTCCCTTTCTAGGGTCAGTATGAAAGAGAGACTTGATTCAAACGTTCAACTCTGCTATTTGTCAATATTAGAAAGACAGTAGCAAGGCATGTCATTCTGTCTTGGCTTAACCTGCAAGCAGGTGAATCCGTTGGTAAGTTTGAAGCTGCTTTATGGTCTAGCAGTGACTCAACAGGGTGAAATATGCATCACAGGCAGAAATAGACAGAGGACAATTTTCTTATTAACTAGATATGCACAAAACGATTACAAGTTCTTCCTTTCAGACCTTACTGGAAAAGGACTTAGACTGAGCAAATAGTCTAGCACACATATTGTGCTGTGTTTGGTCTTTCTGTGATATGCAGAAAGATTTGGGTGAGGTGGTCATTTGAAATTGCACAGATCTAGATACTAAATGGCCAATATGTTATTAATTGTAGCAATAGGTGGAGATTTCAGATGGAGGAGTAACCTGTTTTTGTTCTGTCTTGAATTTGTCCTACATATATATGGCAATTTCTTCCTGAAAGTGTGACATGGAAATGGTAATCAACATGTCAAGACACTTGCTGCAATTCGAGGAAGATCAGAATAGGGGATTTTCTGTCTAGGTTCTACTGGAAGATCAGAATGGTAGTGCATTCAGGCCATTAGGCTATAGGAGATGGACTTTGGTTATGAAGGCATGCATACCTTTGTACTGTAAACTGCAGGTAATGTGTTTAAAACTACTTTCACTTTTCTCATCCTAATAGGAGTTACAAAGCCAGCTGCCATTGATTTTAATGTGGCATGGAGACAATACATAATCTTCTGAAGGGAATATATAGTTGAGGTGAAGGACGTACAGAAATTCTCTGGTATTTCTGTATCTACATTGCTGTATCTTCCTGGTTCTAGACGCTTTTTTCAGATGGTATCCCACACAGTTGTGTTGCAGTATCAGCATATCACGCTGCCTTTTTTGATTTAGAAAAACCTCTCAAGGGCTTTCTAAAAAAAGACCCCTCAGGCCATCTGCTACTCTTGCATAAAGGGGCTTTCTACATTTGCTTTTCCAGCAGAGACCTCTTTAAATCTCACCCACTGAAACAGTTGCCACTGCCATTGATTTCTCTTCCCTTGCGGGGAACTGCCTTGGAACTATACAGTCAGATCTTACCCCAGTACACAAATTCTGAGATGCCCATTTAAAATCGATCTCCAGATGGCATGAGAACGTATAAGTACTCTTCAGGTCCTTCACAGCCGCAGCTATCAGTTGTGTGAAGATGCCTGTGAGAAGGAGGGGATGAAGGAGCGCCCGTGTGGTAGCTTCTCATCAGCCTCTGCCACGAGGTCTAGTAACACCTCCAGGTGCGGTAGACACCACCACAAAACTCTTTATCGATGGAACAGAGGACTTCAAATCAAAGATTGTTTGCCATTGCGGGTATCTCAATCTTTATATATTGACTGATTGCAGATTCTGTAATAAGACTGGCACTGCCTCCCAGCTTCCTTATACCTTGAAAAGTAAGAACGGAGGGTTTCTCTTGCTGTGCTTTTTTGCTTTGGATTGTAATTAAAATACTTTTCTGTGATTCTCTGATTTATAAAAGAAAAAAAAGCGGAATGCTTTCTGATTCAATCAAAAGAGAAGAGGAAAGAGTGATTACAATTGACAAGTCTTTTCTATGCCTGTGGTTTTTTGTTGCTGTTATAAAAAGTGCGTCAAAAGATGTCAACTATTTAATTTAATAAGGATTCACATAAGTTCCAGCTGTTCCAGAATAGTATCTAAATATTTGATTTGAAAACAATATGTGTACCAACACGGCAACATACTGCAGGCATGATCACCCAGCTATCCAGCAAGATCTAAGTCTGTCTGTGCTAATTAGTGTTTGCAGATGAAGCTTGCTGTAGTGGTAGCTTCAGTTGATAAAAGATCTTGTGGGTTATAAGCACATAATGTGTGAGATGAGAAGTCTACAAAACTGCGTAGAAAGCTGTAATAATGCTAGGACACCTAATTTTGTTTTTCATAATGACATGTGGTATATTTTGTAATATGTTCATATTCCAAAAAATGTTATCTTATAGCTGCCCTTATTTAAAGGGATTTATTGCCAAAAATATAGTTATAAAATGTCAATTTACTTAACATATCTGAAAGTCTTAACATGAAATTATATTAAAAAAGAAATGCTGTGGTTTTTCACTTACATCGAGGAAAAATTAATAGTTTAGGCCAGAGAAATTTGCTTTTAACTTGTGCATTGACTTGCAAATGTAGCAATTTTGTTGCCTATTTGCTCTTTATTCTTCTGGGTTTAGGGGTATGGAAATACTTGGGTTGTGCTGAGAATTATGGTTTCTCATGGACACATTCCCTCCCCTTCATTTCCTTTCTTTTATAGTTTTCAAATACAGTGTTACTAAATTGAATGAAACAGATGCCGAGTTTCACCTCGGAATGTTTGTATTTCCCTGTTCTCATACATAAGTTTTTCCTTTTTTTTCTCTAAAGAAAAACTGGCAGGGACAGTTGGCAAACTGTCCTAACCTGGAGCAGGAGAAATAGTGGAGCTTTGGTGTTTATGTATGAATGTCACTTTTTTTCTCTTTTTTAATATGGAGTGTATTCCAGTTTTCACAGTGTGTTTGGGCAAAAACAAATCAGGTGGTGGTAAAAAAGTAAAGGAGATGAGAGAGAAATAAAAATCAGATTAAAAGGTAGATTTTAAGCAAATTGAAAAACTTTTATGGTAGTCTCTTAAAGTGATGAGCTTAAAAAACATTGCAATTAGTGGAATTTTTTTAGGAAGCTTGCTTAAATTCCTGTTTTTTTGAATTTCTTTGTGATTTACAAAATCAAAAAGTTAAAAGTTGGAGAAGTAATTCTGTTTCTAAGGTAGACATTGAATCATTTCTAATGCATGAACATTGATATTCGTGAGCGGGTGATACTATATCCCAGTAGATTTGCACCATAGTACACAGTACTTCAGTGACAAATACGGTTTTAACCTGAGAGATAAGTCTTGCGAGCACTTACAATGGAGAGGGTTGTGTGCTGGTGTTCGTGATAATCAAACACAACTGCTTACATAGTTACTCGGGTCAGGAATAGATACCTGCATCGTGGGGTCCGGAGTACATGCAGACCTGCTGGATAGTTGTGTTGAAGACACTCGCATTATTAGTTATTGCCATTAATGTAAGCTGATGGGTGACAATTTATTTGTTGTTTGCATGATTTGAGACATCGGGCTTGTGCTGAAATGTCAGTACATGCTGGTATGCCCAAAGATACTCAACACTGGCTACTATTAGGGCTATTCAAAATTTTGTTTTGAAGGTAATCTTTAGCATATGCTTGTAGTTACAAAGCTTTGGAACACTGCAGGCTCCACTCGTTGTAAAATTGCTGAAGTTAACATACAGGCTGGCAGTATACGTACTTGTGAAATGGCTCACGCATGCAATAAAAGCACTTTCACACCAGCATAAAATGTTGCTATTGGCTTCTTCCTGTCTCCAGCAAGCATTTCCAATTTTAGAATTTTCTTCCTCTCATTTTTGAGCAAGGCTCCCTCTTTTCTATTTTTTTTCCCCGCTGAGTTGAAAGTGTTGCAGATCCATTCCTTTTATCTCTCTGTTCTCTCTCAAAAGAAACTTGCAGCCATTTCCCTTGTTACTTCTCTTTTTGCATGTACAGCAAAGTCAACTTTCCAAAGATTTTAATGTGTTTTATAGACAAAACATGTTCAATCAAAGGTACTACTGTCTGAATCACTGATTCTGTTCTGCGCTTTCTAATGGAAAGAGCCAAGGTTCTTCTCTTTTTATTATTATTGTTAGAGCAAGACATACTTCTGTTTTCATCACAGGTGTGGTTTTTCAGTAATTTGTTTTTTTTTCCAAATAGATACTTTCAGGAGAGGAAATTTACTCTTTCTCAGGCTCCCATGTGTCTACCTTAGCCCAATGCATTTAGCTTTTCTGCCTGGAACTTTTATCCAGATGCAATTTGAGCACGTGGGATATTTGTCCAGGGTTTTTCTCAAGTTAAGATTCCTAAATAGACTATTACATAGCATATACTCACCTTGTGTTAGATGATGTAGATGATGTTAATAATCCTAACTATGCGTGTGTAGCAAGTATTGTCTATAACAAAAATAAATCATTTTGTATGTCACATTTCTGACCGAGAAATGTGGTGGCCCTACCAGTCACATATAAACTGGCCACCCACTGTATAAAATCACTTTCTACTATCATCGCTGTTTACTATCTCTATAGACAATCTTTTCAGGTAGCAAACTGAATCTAGGCTTAGTATCTCCAGTTCCCTTAAGCTAACCTAATGTATTGGCCCAAATTTGAGTAGCTTTCCGATGCATTGAATTATTGATTTGACATGCTGATTTGACATATTTCAGATACTGATCATTTAGACCTGCTAAGTTTAGAACCAGCTAGCTAGCATAATTTAGGGGCCTGGTATTTTTTATTTTGATTGAACTGACCATGTCCTGTGCTTTTAAGCCTTTTGTCTTCAGTGGGAAGGAAGGGGGGCTCATATTCCTGAATATTCAAGGTTTGTATTTTCTTCTTTCTGTCAAATTTTCTTCCATGAAGAATGGCACTTTGTATTTATTACAAGTAAAAGAAGACTTTTTTGGTTCAGCATAGAGTTACTCATTGTGACTTAAGATGCTCACAGGAAGGTTACTCCATGTACAGCAGTGTCATTCCACGGGTATCAGAGTAATCATTCGAGTTGAGCCTAGACCTGGATCTGGTTTACAATTTATGAGCATTACAAGCATACTTCATTCTTTTCTGGAAAGCTGTGCGCCCTCAGGTGTATGTTCTTGCTGCTGGGACTGAAAAGAGAGTAATGAGGCTGGCTGATGCTAGGTTTGTCAAAGTTTGTTGCCCCTGCAACAAACTGTGCATTTCCTACAAGGGATTGTTCCTGATCCTACTTTTCAGATGAAGAAATGGGAATTAACGAGGAAATCCCTGAGATTTAGTTAAAAGTACTAATCCTTTGGGGATGCTTTGTAACACCTTGTCCTACTGATCAAATGCAACAATCAGATGCAGTGTTTGCTCAGCAGTTTCCAGTGAGAGTAGGTATTTCATGCCAAACATTATTTACATTATTTACAGGTGGGCTCTTTGGTAAATTGAGTAGTGGCCAGGTGATAAATTTATTACCCCTACATTTGCTAAAATATCTTTGTGCCTTGACCTTCTTCTGATAAGGTTTGTGAAAATAATATCCCAGTGCATATTTTGGCCAAGTTTATCACTAATAGCTTTGAGTGCTTTGAGGACTTGAAGAGGTTTTTTTCTTTGTTCACTTCAGTCTTAGCTCTGTAGTCATGAATTCACTGTCCATTCTCCTGTATAGTAAAGGCTGAGTGGGAAACACACAAAGTAGCCGAGGCTGATGTTAATGCTGCAGGAATGTAACATGGGGGTTCAGTGTTGCACTGTACAAGCTTGTTGGTGCTGATGAATTACCTTGTCACAGAGATGTAACCAATGTTATGAAATCTTACGGTGCTTTCTTTCCTCATAGAGATGTCACAGTGACTGAAGGAGGATGTATGACATGCTGCGTTACTGCCTGAGGACCAGAATGTGTTGTCTGCTTTGGTGCAGCTGAGGGACCAAGGGGTTTATATTACCAGCAGCTTGTCAGGGCACAAGGCAATCCAGCAGTGCATTACAGGGCTGCTCGAATGCGCTTTTGAATGCAAGGCGACCCTTCTTTGCTCTAAAATTTCTGACATTTTACCAGGTGATGGTTCCTTATATGCGGGAAGTTGAATTGCATTTCCTACCACTCTTATGGGATAGCACAGAACAATTTGAGATAGAGAGCTTACAAGCTTGGGACCTCAAATGATAAAGGTATTACTTTATATTCAAGAGTTCTTTAGATTTGGGAGTGGACTATAAGACTGAGATATTTCTGAATGTGATGCTGCTGCTTTAATCTAGTGTGATTATTTCTTTCTTGTTGAATTTAGAGGATGATGCCCTCCAAGCATCTCATGAAAAGATTGATTTCATCCTTGTGACCATTTTGTGAGATTTTGCTGAATTACAATTACTGTTTTTTTTCCACTTTTGCAGAGGAGGAACTAGGGTACAAGTCCTTTAAATAACCTGCCAGAGGCAAATCTGGGACAAAATAGATTGCAGAAGCTGGCTGTCCTCAGCCCAAGTGTCTAGTCTGAGCGACAGTCTTTTTCCCATAACAACAGAATGCTATTGCTGAATTTCATTTGGAACTGATGTGTGCTTCTGGAGCATTGAGCATTGAATAGATAACAGTCTAAGCTTGATTTGTGTGAATGCTATGTTTTCAGATGTATGAATAAGAAAAAAAGTTGGCAAGATACTCTTTTACTTAGGAATTTATTTTTTTTTTTTTTTTTTTTAAAAAGGCAAAACTCTGCACCGTGGTTTAACTTTCAGATGTACCACACAGACCATGTGAAGCTAACATCTCTTTGTCCACCTGCACCCCTCCTTGGGATACGTGATGGCGGTAGGGTCATTGTGTGTGGCAGCATCTAGCAAGATGCATCTGCTCCTTTGTTCTGGCATAGTTTCCAGCTCTCTTCCACAGAGCAGAGGGGTTGAGGAGTCAAAGATGGGGCATGGAATGATATGAGGAACATGACTGCTGCCAGGATCATGGCAAAGTTCAGGTGACAAGGGTCTATAACTCCATGTAGCATGCTAAACATGAAGGTATTCTGCTGTGTTATTTAGCTTTACAAATACAGAGACCTGTGGCCGTCAAGAGATGGAGACTGAAAACTGGCATTTAACTCACTGGGTTGTTGAGTTTAAAAACTACACTGCAAAGTCTTGAGAAAGCTACAAGAAGGGTGGCAGGAGATCACAACATGGGCAAGGGGCTTGACTGGGACAGGTATCGGCAGGCAGCACTTGTTGCAGGAGGGCACTGTAGAGAGCAAAGCACCTCAGCGACTCCTTAGTCTATTCCATCTGTAACAAAGAGGGACTGTTTACAAAGGCATGGAGTGACAGGACAAGGGGGAATGGGTTTAAACTGAAAGAGGGGAGATATAGATTAGATATTAGGAGGAAATTCTTCCCTGTGAGGGTGCTGAGGCCCTGGCGCAGGTTGCCCAGAGCAGCTGTGGCTGCCCCTGGCTCCCTGGCAGTGTTCAAGGCCAGGTTGGATGGGGCTTTGGGCAACCTGGGCTAGTGGAGGGTGTCCCTGCCCATGGCAGGGGGGGTGGGACTGGATGGGCTTTGAGGTCCCTTCCAACCCAAACCATTCAATGACTCTGTTTCTAGGTATGTTTGTTTGTCATTTTTTTGTTGTTTTGTTTGTTTCCTGCAATAAATGCAGCAGGCAAGGCCAAGAGTAATCTACATCTCAGTATGATTACCAGCAAGCAGAAATCCCTCAGACATTGAGACTAAATTCTTGTTTTTTCAACCATTATCCCTGCATAAGTGTGCAGAAGATGGTAACGGAGCAGCAGATACCCTTTCTCCATTCCTGTGGCATTTTCCCCTGTGGTCTTCCTTTTCTTTTTGTTTCTTTTTGCCATCACTCGGGTGCCTGTGGGTAGGAGGATAATGCCTTACCCTGCCACCCCCCCGACAGAGAGTAAAGACACCGCGGGCTTAGACAGGCATTGTTTCTCTTGGAGATAGGCTCAGCTTATGCAGCGGTGTTTGTTACCCATAAATTTTGGAGAGTGTTTGTAAGCTTACAATTTTTCCTTGCTCATGGTAGGCTTCAGTACCTCACATTTCATACTGATTTGCCAGGAAAAATATTTGCAAGCAGCACTGTATTTGTGCAATATTTGTACAATACATTAATCAACTGCAGTTTTTTCCTCAAATGTGGCTATGCATATGGCATGGGGACATTTAACACAGCGTACACGCCGCCTAAACTGCTGTATTTTATGGGGATTTGTTTGTTAAATACAGAGCATGATATGTAGTTGGAGAATCTATGACTTCAGGAATTGCAGTGATTGTGGTACCAGGAGTACTTCCATGTATTGTTTTGCCACAATACACTGTTGAATATTGCAGAAAGCATCACAAATATATTTACTGTTTCTAATTTTTAAAAAAAATTATTTTAGAATAAAAAGAGAAGGTTTTCTTCACATTGACATGAGACTATATTTGAGGCATTTGGCAATTTTTGTCTAGTCATTTTGATGCATGGTAGAAAAATAGTTTTACCTTACATTAATGTTTTTGTTAAAAATATGGACTGTATACCAAAGTGATTTTAAATTCAGGCAAAAAGAAATTATAAATGTTCCTAAACAATGATAGCTAAAATACAGTGCTGTATATGAGCTTTCAGTTTGATAAATACTTACTTATGAGGTCATAAATACTTGAGGTACAAAAGGTTAATGTAGTGTGAAAGGCTGTAAAACACAGCGAGCAACCTGCTAGATCATAATGATGCATTAGTACCTTTCAGTATGAATGTTAGTGGTTATAAAATCTTTGGGTTGAATTTATTCTGTAATACAAGAATGTAAAGCTAGAGTATCTTCACTGTGTAGTTGCACTTATCTTTTTATATTTATTTCTCTTTGTAAAAAAAAAAAAAAAAAGAAAGAAAAAAAAGAGGCAATTCTCATCTGCTCATAAGTGCCCACTGACTGAAACTGATAAAAAAGTCTTTTTGCCTAATATGATTTCAGAAGAGCATATGTCAGGTGTTGTCTGTGTACTCAAAGTAAGTAATAAAATAAAGTAATACTCAGTGATATTTTGCTTTCTGTGTATTAATAAGTTTCCATGAGATAAAGTAAGCAATAATGCATAAAGGAAACAAAAGCGGTATAAATTCTGTAAAGCAGTAATGCAATTTACCTTTGAGGAGAAAGAAATACAGTGCTAAATTCACAAAGTGAGCATTTACTGAATGATAAAATTGACTTTATCGTAATAAACTATGGTATTTCTCAGTCTTAGAAGTCTGCTGCAGTTTATAGTTGTCTCCAATATGCTGATGCTGCTAATATTTCTCATTTAATATCTATCTCTGTGAAGTGTTAATTTTCATGCTTTGGTGATCATTGCTTTTTACTGAAGCAAATTACTTCCTCTTACTCCTATATCAGACCTTATGACAGATTAGGATAATTTTTACTGTAATTAATCTTTTGAGTCAGTTCTACTCTTTTCGATGAAGTGCAATGTCCTGGCCAGGCTAGATTGAAGGAGTTCATAAAATCTGGAATCAAATATGAGAAACTTTTATTTGCAGACTGTTGATACTTGCTTTCAGCCTTCTTTGCTTCCAAAAGAATTCTTTTACTTTCAATTTATTCTCTCAATGAAGTACACCTGTATCTGGAGGATACTAAATAGTTTTGGGGAATTAAACAAGAAAAATGTGTATTGAAAGATATTTGATATAGATACATCCATCGTTATTATTATTATTTTTAGATGTTGAAAATTAACGCATTCTGTTCTTATTAAGGTACAATTTAAAAGTTGACAGTGTTTGGGTTGCACAAAGATATCTTTAGTAAACCGTGGACTATTATTTTTAGTTTAAGACCATATTTAAATTTGCAAAGAACACTGCAAGCAGTTTCTGCTCTGGCAGAATTAGCACAGAATACCTGTGAGAGAACAGAAAGTGAAATACGCATCTTGTAAAAGCCTCCCTGACATCTCTGAAAAGAATGTGTTTCTTAACAAATATTGAGCTGGTTTATTTTATTTTGGGACAATTGGTCAAGCTAGAAGTCCAAATACCAAAACCCCGGTAGGCCAGTATACCAAGTTACGGATATATGACTCAGATTGTCAAATGCCGCTTCGTATTACAAAATACAGGATTCTGATGATAACACAAAAAAGTATTCTATATTACCAACTCATACTTGTATATTAGGTTATGAGACTTTCTGTGTCCTACTGCTGGGCAGAAGCTTAGTTTGTTTATTATGTTTGTTAGGGGTCTTTTTGCTAGAGTAGTCTCGGAGTCTGCATTTCATTAAAGCAGCCACAGCTGTTCGGCCATCCTGATTGACTGGCTGCGTATTTCAGTAGTGCCTCTTCCCTTTTCTTTTTTTTTTTTTTTTTTTTTTTTTTTTTTATTTATTTCTCCTTTTTTTTTATAAATATTTTTTTTTTTTTTTGAATTAAATATCCTCCTCATGCTACAGTAATCATGGATATTCTTAATAGAATTGCATGAGGGAACTTAATTAACCTTTTCTTCTTCCTTTTTATTTAAAGGAAATTTGAAAAAAATCAATGGCGTGGTTTCTAATTTAATGCATGCACCCCACAATGGCTATTAGAGGCTCTTCTCCTGAGTAACTCGGGTGAGACAGAACTGCTCATCTTCAGCTCACAATTCATTTTCTTTCGGCTGAAGTGTTCACCTGACATTCTAATCGGGGAAGAGTAAGAGTCCTGAGTATATGCGTTAATAAATATATATCCTTCATGAATTTATATCATCTCATAACTGCAGTCATTAAAACATATTGGATGGTTTTGCAAATAACTGAAGGAATTTCAGATGGTACCTACCACTTGTCTCATTTTTTGACCTGCTTTTCTTTCTTTCATTTTGCAAATAGTAATTAAAAATGCTTGTGATACTTTTTCTCTAGCTATTGAGTGGTCAAGAGATGCACAGTGTTCTGGAGCAGATGTATTCTTTACTGAGATGGAAATGAGCAAGACAGTAAAGGTTATAATTTACAATTTTAGTTGTAAATGCATTTCTGGAAGTCCGACAAAGAGCAATTTTGACAGTATTTCCTTTAGAAGTAGAGGAAGGTGTTACAAAACTGGATGATACTAAATGTAAATGCAATTCATGCCATATTTCTGTAAGCTATTCTTTTATCTTTCTCTGGATGAAGTCAATTTAAGTATTCTCAGTTTATTATATTTCTAAATGAGTTTTACTTCCAATAGCTGTTAATTATTGCTGTAACATCCTCTCATATTAGTGTCTAAGTTCTACTCGCAGAAAGAAGATTCTTAGCTCATACTGAATAAAGTCTGTCTTTATAGATTAAAAAACCCCTGTGATTTCCTCACATTCCTGAAGTACGGTATATACAGTGTAGGCTTGGCTGTCAGACTGAATGACCAAACCTTTTTTCCTTAAAAAGCAGTAAATGAAGTAAGACTATCAAGTAGAACGAAAATTCCATACCTAGAAAAGAAAAAGAACCATGAAATGGTTTCTCTTGAGTATGTGTTAGATTACCAAATGTTTTCTGTAACAGCATTGAAGTTAAATGTACTTGGATGTCCCTAAATCACTGAAGAAACTAAAAATCTGTTTGGCTGAGATTTTATACAAGTGAGGGAGACAAGCTTAGGTTTAGAAGCAGATTTCAAAAAAATAAAAAATTTTTCCCCCCCCCCCCCCCCCCTTTTCGACTTTCAGTCCACTGACCTACATAGTTGGTTGACTTGTAAGGATTGGTGGGGCTTTCCTTTGCAGTAGAGATTTGAGGTACAATGAAGAGAAAGGAAAAATAATTCCTCAAGTTTCATGAAAAACTGGCTTTGGGATATCAGAAACTGGTATTATTCCCATAGAGGGTGGTGGCTGATAAGGTGACTGTGCAATGGACATCTGGCAATAGTATTCGTTTGTAGTTTTTCTTAAGTTGTGTTCCATTTTCCTTTCAATTGGCAGGAAATAATAAAGCAGACTTCAGTTGTAGTTCAAGCAATCCGGTGAGCATTACAGCTTACAGTTCCAAATATGTGAAACAAAGTGTGTACAGTGAGACTGCAATTAGGTTACACAGGTTCAGGATAAATGGTGGAAAGGACAAATGGTGCAGAACAGAATAAAAATCCTAAGAGCTAAGGGCTGATGCAGTAATCATGATTGCACAAGAAAGAAAGATAGAATTTGTTTATTTATTTACACACTTATACCATTATACTGTGTACTAGATAGACATGAAGAGCATGTGCAAGAGAGGAATATGGGAGTCTTAGATATACAAGTGAGATTCAAAGGGAAAATAGTTTCACTGTGTAAATCAATGCACAATGATGCTGGAGTGCCTTCCCTTACTATATTAATCCTTCCTCTCTGAAGAGTGTCTGTTTTATTTGGGTTATGATGATCAGATGCTAGATGTTGTAGACCAGTGACAGGAAAAGATGACGTACCGTTGTCATTTGCCAGTGGTGTGTTTTACGTAATGTTACTCTACTGCCATTTAAAGCAAAGGTGAGAAGACTTGCATTTTGCTGTGTCTAAGAGTTTCTCTTTTGCACAAAGCCATTCAAAACATGGTTCTCAGTGTGTATGGAATATTATGTACACCTCAGAAAGTATCTGGGCACACTTGGTACATCTGTAATATTTCTGCATGTTCATTGTGAAGATTAACAAGCTGTATAAATTCTAACCACTTTTTAGTATAGTGAGGATTTTCATGAAGCACTAAGCATGACGGCAGCGGAGGAAAAAGGGATGCAATGCACACAAGACTCTAACGGGTGTAGGTGAAGAGTGTTGTGGAAGCTATGTGTTCCAAGACAGTTTAGTAATTTTATGAAATAATACGTTTGGCATACATGATGGAGGAAGGAATAAAAAGCCATGTCTTTACAAATACATAAATACATGCAGCGTAAAACCAAATAGAAATTAACTGAATAATAATCCCTCCTGTACTTACAAAAGTATATACAGTATATTTTAAGACATAATCCTGACATATTTCAGAAAGATCATATTCCCACTTGGAGTAATGGAGAGAACTTTTTTTGAGGGAGAGCTTTGCTGAATAGTGGCCTTTCTAGAGGGTTTCTTGCATCTTTTGAAGTAGTTGATGTCAGGTACTGGATGAGGATAACCACTTGCCTGATTACATTTGTGAAGCCTGGTATTTGAAACAATACTTTGTCAGAAGAAATAGCATGTGCAGAGAATGCAAGGTTGGCCCAGGTAATTGCAGTGAGCAACTCGGAGGCATTGCTGATATTTTTAGAATTTGTTTTGTTGTGTGGATTGTTTCATATAAGTAGCTACTAAACTGATTTTTTTTATCTCACTTGTTTAGACTAAAGTTCTGTTTGAAAAGTAACTCCAATTCTTATCATTATTATATTACATTATTAACACATCAATGATATCAATAGCAAGTATTTTGTTCAGTTAGTAAATTATTTTTTTCAGAGGTGATGTAGCTTAGACACTACCAGCTGTATTCTTTTTCTTCATATGCACCTGCAACAGATTTGTGAACCAAGTCAGGTAAATTTGAGCAGCATTCTCAATACTGCAAGGCTGGACAGGTGCAAATGAAGAATAAGCAAAAGATGGTGGATTTACATCATGGAATTGGAGGGCGTAAAGTTGGCCTGCAGAAACTTTATTGTTAATGGCAATATTCCAAAAAAAGAGAACCCACTAAATGCAGTACTGTTAAATGAAAAACAAAAGCATACTGATTAAAGTGAGCAACTATGAGTCAGAAAAGGAGAACCAGTCTGGTACGTAAGAATAAAATGTATTTATGTACATAGCTTGCAGAGTACAAGAGCACTAATTTCTGTCAAGCAGGAAATTTCACCCATCCAAATGAAGTTTTTTCCCATTCCCTTTTTAGCTCTTCTTCCTCCGCACGTTGTTTTGTTACGATATTCTGGCATCAGCTTTTCGGCATTGATCCTTGCTAGGGACCCGAGGGCCGTGGGCCTGACTGGCCCCGCTCAGCCTCCCCTCAGCTCCCCCGCGCAGCCCACCCGCGGCCCCAGAGCTCCGCTTCGGCCCGGCCCAGGGCCCCCAGCCCCTGCCCAGCGGCAGTGTGGAAGCACGGGCTGCAGCTCGGCCGAGCCGGGCCCTGGGACCTGCTGAGCCATCTCCGGCTCTGACCTCGGAGCTGCCATCGCCATGTAGCTGCCTGGTTATCCTTATTAGACGTCATCTTGATCTGCTGACAAATTGCTTTCCCAGCATCTAAACAGAATGTGCTGTACTTCAGCTTTTGCTCAGTGCCTGTTGTCCTGCCACAGGGCACCATTGCCAAGAGTCTATTTCCTTCACCTTGACTCCCTCCCATCAGGTATTTATGCACAGTGATAACACCCCCAAGTCTCCTCTTTTCCAGGCTGAAGAGTCCCCGCTCTCATTCTCTCCTCATTTGTCAGATACTCCAATCCCTTGCACGTTGCTGACTCTCCTTCCCTTTGTCTTCCAGGACTCCCGTGTCTTTTTCTGCAGAGCCACTTTTCAGCCAGTCACTCCCCCATGCACAGGGTTCCTCCCCAAGTGCAGGACTTTGCACTTCCCGTTGTTAAACTTCATGAGGTTCCTCCTGGCCTATTTCGATAGCTGGTCGAGGTCCCTCTGCATGGCAGCACATCCCTCTGGCGTATGCCCCTCCACCCAGGTTTGTTTCATCTGCAAACAGCGTTACTAGGCTGAGTCCCATTTCTGAGAATTCAAGAGATGAAACTCTGTGATAATGGCTGAGGGAGGATGGCTGTGACATCCTGTACTGGTTCCTGAAGTGAACTACAGATGGCAAAACTGTTTGAGACTATTATGGCTAATGGCTTCTCTGTTAGATGAAAATAGGTGTATCTTGACTGAGCAGGAATTTCTAGTTGCTGTGCTTGAGGACAAATGAGGGAAGAGCTCTGTTGGCAAGCTCGTTGTGAGAAATAGGGAAAGATAGGAAACAGCTTTAAACTCTCGGTGCCAACTCTCCTGATTCAAGGGTTGCTATTAGAGAACGTTGTGTTTGCCCTCTTTCCTTTCTTTTCCAAGGGGATTTTTTTCCCTGATTTCAGGGGGATCTGAGTTCTGTTTCCACTTCTTCAGTAGGTGTTTCCTTAAACTTTGCTATCAGCAAACAAAGTTGTTGCCCAATTCTGTAGTAAAAGCTGCATTGGTGAAGCTCTGTAACAAGCAGCATTCATATGAGCAAGCATAATTCACCATAAGATTAGCATTCACAACTAGATTTGAATTGGTGATTTAAACCTTTTACAAATTCATTGAACCATCCAGTACTCTTTAGATCTTTCTTTCTTTCTTTCTTTCTTTCTTTCTTTCTTTCTTTCTTTCTTTCTTTCTTTCTTTCTTTTAAGTGGGAGAAGGGAAGGAAGAATGGATATTTTCTAAAATTTTAAATCGTCTTCCCCATTAATGAAGGAAAGGTGTCGGATGAGCTGGAAGAGAAGGATGAAAAAGTCTGCTCCTGGTTTATGTACAACAATAATGTTCCATGATGTGGACCTCTCTGACTTTGGTTGGGCTAGCAGAAAACTTTGAGTGCCTTCCATTGACCATGCTAGTACATCTAGTGTTCTGTAGAAAGGGTAGCATCGGAGAACAGCAGGCAGAGAGATGCCTTTCAATTCAGGACATTGTCTCTCAAAGTCCTGTTTGCATTTTGCTGCAACATGCTGAGATATGACAGTACCAAACATAACCAATAAGAAAAATAAATCCAGCTGTTTTTTAATGGAATGTCAGTAAAATAAGTTTGAAAAATTACAATCCTCCGTAGGACCTGAACAGCTGTTTGTTAAGTTAGTGTATACCTCAGTATAAAAAGAGCAATGTGATTTTAAAAGTGTCTTTTTGTGACGTGGAGAACCCTCAAATTCTGCTGTGTTTCAGAGGGCTCAAGAATTGACTCCTTGGGCTAAGACATGCAAGTGAGCAAATGGAAAGTCGCAGCAGGAATTCAGGAATAGGTGAGGGGTCAAACAATGAAAAACCTTTTATCATGCTGTCACGTTTTCTTTCTTTTCATGAGCTTGCACTGTAGCAATCAACCATTCTCTCTCAGCATGAAGCTCTGCTCTCACAAGTTCGCTCAGCAGTTGATTGTGTCAACACAACTCTTACAAAAACGGACTTTACATGCATGACAGAAGTCTAGTTCGGGGGGGAATTCCAGAAACTCGAGTACATTGATTCCAGCTGAGGGTAAACATTGCTTTCTAAACAACTGTTTGTAGCCAAACCTGCAAATGTCCCATCTAAAGACACTTCTTCCCTTTCTTTTAAAGAAAGTAATTTCCTTTGAAGCTGTAGCTTAGTATTTCAGTAATGATTTTTCATTTGGACAAATATCGTTAAATGTTGCAGCATTGTACAAGGTAGTCACAGGCTTCAAAAGACATTTTTGTCTAGATAGAGCCTGTTGCCAGAACAAAAAATTAATAAGTTTTATTGCAGCTTTGCAAACTTTTATAGTGTTGATTTATGAGGGATAATACTTGCAAGAATTTTTAAGCTAATTTGACCACTTAATAAAAAAATCTCATTCTATTTTATAAGTGATGCTTGTGGATGAATGAATGACCACAGGTAAAAGTACAGTTGCCTTCATGTGTATTGAGTTATGTTGTTTTGTGAATAATTTCTTCATATATGAATGTAATAACTGAGTTGGATAGAACTTATTTAGGGAGAACAAGTGGATTTCCAGTAACCAAGTTATTGCCAGAAGCTTTGCATCAGTCAGAAAGTCTTGGTCTCAAGAGCGTCGTGTCCCGATTTATTGCCAGCAAGTGACTGCCTTTCAAAGTGTAACTTAGAAGAAGATGGTTTAGAATTTTTATAACTATTAGGCATATTTACCTATAAGCTTTACAAAACATTCCTATATTTCTTCATCTATTTTACCTCTCTTCACTTAAACTTAGTTACTTGCTGGTACACATTTTTAGATGGCAGATCTGTATTTTTAATCTTTAGAAGATATCGTATCCATTCCCCATTAATAGTTCCAGAGGCAGCATTTCACCTCCTGGTTTATATAATTTCTTTAACTCCATAATCCCTGAAGTCCTCCTCTGTGGTCAGGGTGAGTGAGAGTTTCCAAACTGGCTTAACATGACCTGAGACTGTGCTGCCATGGAAAGGAATAGGCCTGTCCTCCAGCTTTCTTTTGGCCAACATTATATATATATATATATATATATATTTATGTCCTTTTCTTCAGTTATGAATTAGATCACAAACTCATTTTATGAAGTGCACGTTTCCAGTTTGATCAATGGGTCTGAACCAACACTCTTCTATAGAAGTGTTGGAGTAAACACAAGGTGGAGTGGAAGGAAACGGAGTCCCAAGGTGGCACGAAAGGCAGGACTTGTGTGTCATTGAGGCTTTACTTGATCATGAAACCACACCCTTGGCATTATGTTTCTTTTTAGGCAGGTAAGAGAAAACAAGCTCCATCATGACAGAAATAACAGAGGTGAATTTAGTATGTAAATGTGTTGAATAATTGGTGGGCAAAAATGACATGAGCAAGTAATTTATTAGTGCTGAGGATACTGATAGCTTTTTGTTCTTGCAATACTTTGATGGATTTATCAAACAAGCTTGTGCAGTGTGAAGCTAGAGCTCCCATTCAAATGATAAAAAACCTTTAATCAACTCTAATCAAGATTTCTATATTTATTTTCATGGTACTTTTTTTAGTATGTTTTCATTTGTTGCCTGTCTTGATTTTACGTGAGTCTTCCAAGTATTGAAACAGTTATTTTTAAACACTTCATTCCTTCTATTGAAGTCCTTTGAAAGAGCAACAAGAATTACATCAGAAATAATAGTCTTCTGACTAATAGATGAAAGAGGAATAACAAAATTAATTGAATATTTCTTTGTGTCTGTGTATCACTGCTTAAGATACTTCATTTGGGTTAAATTAATGCTTTTGTCCTTTGACCAGTAAAAAGTTTCCTAGTGTGTCCGCTTAAATTTTGGGGTTTTTTTAAGGATAAACCCAAGGAATTTATTTTTAAATTATTCTGTGAAAATATCACAATAATTTAGTTTTGTAGCTGTAGAATGAACTTCTACAAATGTGCATAGAGCATGTGCATTTCCTTCTTGGCTAGTGGAGCCAGAATGCAGCTGATTAGGGAATGGTTTTGTTAATTGTTGTTGTTGTGATATGCATGGATGGGATCAGTAGGCGGTCAGAAATAGTTATTGAATCGATGCAAACAATAAATAATACATTAAGGCAACCTACTATAATTCCTTCTGCCATTTCAAGTTATTGATATGCTGATGTCAATTAGACGTCCTTAACTGAACTTGGCAACTCAAAATGCTATCAAAACCTATTGTGAATATTCTTTTTGAAGTCATATCTGGTTTTTATACCAGCAAATTTTGCCTAAGTTATGATACACGTTCAGAATCCAAAACATTTATAGTTTCTGGTGATTCCACTCCAAACATGATTGATACGCTATCCCCTGATATCCTGCTGACTGTTTTAGAAGAAAAATGATGAGCCAGCAACGGCAACGTAAAGCACTAGGTAAGGGCTATATTCCATATTGTTAAGGAAGATAGATTGGGGAAATAATTAATGTAGCCAAGTAATTAATAACTCTTTGCTTGCCCTGCAGTACCAGAAGCTTAAGAAACCTATCTTACTGCTCCTATCTGTCCTCAAAATTAATGATCTCTTATTTAGGCTGCTAGCTTTCTATGCATAAGCTATCACAATAATAGCGGTACTTTCTTGTAGCCTGTGGTATCAGCATCCTGAATGCATCCATCTAGAAATGAAAGAAATAATCAGTACTGCTTTAAAGTCCTCAACCTGGAACAATATCCAGTATGTTGAAGCCCCAAAGCATGTTCAATAGCAGATACTACTAGCAAAGCGCAAAATTATTCAGGTTCTTTTTCATGTGCCTGTAAATTGGATTAAGGGGTTCCACCAGGGGATGCTTGTGTGTTGCGGTATGTCTGAAACAAATGTCCCAGTCAGAGTTAACCACCTTACATTGTCTTCCTAGTAGTAAATTGTATTCATCTGACTGATCAAGGACCTTTAACATAAAATATTCCAGAGGGGAGGTGTTCGTCTCTGCTTAACGGAAAGAGGTGTGCTGACACCCTGCCTCCTGACACCCTGCCCCTGGACCGATGTCAGCAGTGCAGACAGACTGCCCGCACCCTGCCTCTGACCGACAGCAGCAGTGTAGGCAGGATGCCACCCGTGTTATTCATGCAGGGTACGATTCTCAAATCACACCGCTGCTGGTGGAGTCAAGGGGTGGTGCGGCTCCTGCCCGCATTCAGAAGCCATTTGCATGATTGGCTGTTGCTGCCAGATGACCCAGGCACCAAGTGTCCCTGGCAGCCCACTGGAGCCGTGGCATCACTTGTGATCAGTGTTTGCTCTCAGTGATTGGGTGAGTTGCCATGTGGGCGCGTTGTTGGTCATCTTTCTTACTGCCTCAATGAAGCTTTGTTGTCAGACTCCATTACTGCTTTGAGCACGCGCAGTTGTATTGAATGTAGTGTGAGACATGCGGAACTTGTGTACGGGCTACTCTGGTCCCCTGTGTCTGGGAGAAGAGTAAACTTCCTTGTCTGGTATGAAACTTACTTAAGGCAAATACTTTCATTAGATTGTTAGAGTGTTGGGCTAGCTCATACAGAAGAGCAGCCACTTTTTCTTGCCTTTGTTTCTAAGTGCCATTCCACATGAAGCAATTGCTTTCTTGTGAAGTGCAATCTTAAGAATAAATCAGGCTTGCGAAGTCTGTCCAGCTTCATCACTTGGGTCACCAAAACGCCATATAGCTTGCAAGCTAAGTGTGTGTGTGTGTCACATTTTGTCTCAACTTGGAAAGATGTATATTACTAATAAGAATAGGGACAAGCGAACATCCAACGTACTTTTGCCAGTAGTGGAATGGAAGGGAGGACTGCTCTTACGCACTAATAGGCTGGAGAGTAGCCAGCGTGAGCTCAGTGCTTTAGAGAGGGGACAAGATGGCCTGGCGAAACAGGGACTTGGCTGCTCTCCGTCTTTCTTTTCAGAGCTGTCATAGGGTATGGTAAGCAAGTGATTGCTTTGGCTAGTTTTCATTTGGTGCTTTGGGTAGTAAAATTTATACCTTTTATAATCTGGGAAATGGAGTGAAATTAATGTGAATGATGAAATTATTTTGCCAAGTGGGTGAAGTTCTGACCCAGCTGAAATAAAAGGGAATTTTACCACTGAAAACAAGAGGGTCAGGGTTTCCCCTGCAGGGTTTCCATCTCA
Source organism: Aramus guarauna (assembly GCA_013400195.1). Lineage (NCBI taxonomy): Eukaryota > Metazoa > Chordata > Aves > Gruiformes > Aramidae > Aramus > Aramus guarauna. The sequence continues at coordinate 2,268,679 of VXBL01004712.1, read as the reverse complement.
GTATCTCTGAAACCAAGCATTCCTAGAGTATGAAGTATTCACCGTTACACTGGGAATTTAGCAGCCTTATCAAATGCAGTCATGATTATACTATCGCATTTCTTTGTGCATAATAGCAAGTTCCACATCTATGTGCACTTTGGACTAGATCAGCACAAAGAACAGTGCACATTGTCTTCAGAAATGGATTCTGAAGGGGATAAATTGATGTGGCATGAGCTGCATGCCTTGCAGTATGAGATACTTAAAATATTTTATCTTTAGAACTAATTTAAAGAAATAATCTCACCTTGTAATATCCTGAAAGCAATGAGACTCTACTATTGATCTTTACTCATGAGAAGAAGATAACAGAGGTGCAGTTGACAAGAAAATTCACTGATACTTCTGGTAATGTTTATCACAGTTGTAAAAAAGCACAGTGATAGAATTTTTTTCTTGTGTACACCTTTGTGTAAACATTTAAGTATGAACAGATGTATCTGCATAGATAACTCCTTTTCCTCTATGTTGGTATGCTTCTGGGAAGAACATTGTAGGGCTAGGACTTCTCAGAACTTAAATTTATCAAAACCAGTATGATTGATTAATCAGTCAATCTGCTTAAGAACACAGGAAAGATAGAAGCCCGTTGCATCCGTCAGTACACTCTTTGTAGTGTTTTTGGGAAACAGTATTTTCAGGAAGTCCCAAACTCAGTTTGAAATTATTCTCTTTGCTCACTTTTCAATGGAAAGGTAACTTTCCAGAATCCAGACCCTTTTTAAATGGAAAATATGTAGTATTATCTAAGGAAAGTATGAAGTTGATTCACTATGCATGATTTTTTTTCAGTTCTTTGTAGACATTCAATAGGGTTACGTTTTTGCTCGGGACGCATATTTATTTTTTCTGCTGAACTTTTCTCGATTGCTTTTTTATCAGGTTTACAAATCAAATCAAACAGGTATATTGCAGAGCTCTCTGATATTATTTTCTGTGCTTATAGCACAATGTATTGAATTATGCTTGCTCATGTACTGCTGCTGCTATTCTCTCCAGATTGAGAGAGAATGACTGTGGGGGCTGTAAATTCACTTGGCTTCCAGCACCACTGGTTAAATCAAGAGCCCTGTTCAGGCGAGAGAAGAGACAGAGCAAGTGTTCATTACACAAATCAATTTGGTCAAAAGTACAGCACAGTGGGTACTCAACCATTGCTCACATAATATTGTCAACTTAATCAAATAATGCCTAGAAGACATTCACAAGCTCTTTCTCTCTGAGAAATAACTTGATTGGTGCAGCAGGAAAAAACAGGTACTGTTTTGAGCGTTTTGGTGTTTTTTGTTTTTTTTTTGTTTGTTTGTTTGTTTGTTTTTAATTTAATGAGCTTTTTTAAAATCTAAAATTCTAAAGAGTTTTACCGTTATGCGAGTATGTATAGATGAGAAAGTGTAGTGCTACGTTTGCCATTGTGAGTATTTTTGAAAATGATCTATTGCTTTGCCTCCCTTTCTTTTCTTCCTGTAAATATTTTCCAGGTTTTTCCTTCTAGAATTAGGCTTTCTTCCTCCAGACTTGGTGTGGGTTTAAAAATATATGCAATCAATTTGTTTCCAGATTACATAAGAATGATCAAGCCTTTGTAAATCTTTTTCAAGTTATTCTAATGCAACATATTTTCAGTTTCTCCAGGAAGAGATAATAGGTTTTGTTCCATTTTAGGCATTCCTATTGTTTATGTTCCTTTTACTCTTTAGACGCTGAGGTTGAGGACAGCGTTTGTTTTGTAGTGGCATGCAAACAGCCGTTCTGTGATAGCATTTCATGACATTTAAAACAGAGTTTGAGGGTGAAAGATTTTGTTTACACCACCATTGTTTTGTAGAAAATGAAAGGGATTAGTGAATGAAAAAGAATGGAGGGAAAGTGTAACACTCACAATTCCAGTGTAAGAAACATTATAGGACTGACTGTCTTCAGTAATAGATGGAAAGGGATACAAAAAATGTCTGTTTGCTGGGAAGGAGAATGGAACTGGTTTTTCTGCCCAAACGGTGTACACAGGGCCCTCTCTGATTTCAGGTTCACTGAACATTCGGTGTCATGGCATGCGGTGCCATTGCCACAACTGCTAAGGATGGGAGACGATGCTCTTGTGTCAGTCAGAAGTAACCTGGGAAATGGGTTTGTATTAGAGCTGGGTGAAGATTTTAAAGCATAAATACTTTTTTTCCCCCCTGAAGAAATGTGTTTCTCAGTGAAATATATGGCAAATTTGAATTAGTGAGGTCTTAAAAAATGAAGGGGGAGATTATATTTTCCCCAAACAGGAAATTTTAAAATCTGTTTTATCCAGAACTTGTTAGATGGAACTTTTTCAACCACTAAATTTCTAAAAATGTGCAGCATAACTGGCACGGATCAGTTTTCATTGCATTTAACGTCCTCTAAGTGAAAACGGAATAATTGCTAATAGTGACAGTTGTGGAAAAATTAGGCTGGCCAAAACAAGTAGTGTTTTAAATTGACTTTAAGAACTTGGCTTTGGTGTGAAGTCTTTTAAGAACTTGAGTGCAATTTTTTCAGAACGGAAGATTTCTGTTTCTGGAACTGAGTTAAGGAGATGAAAAATTAGTATTTTGGTAAAGATAAAGAATTTATTTACAAAACATTAGATTTTACTTCCAACTATCCTGATGATAGATTTGGTTAAAAAGTATGCCATATATTTATACTGAAAGTATTTTATGTGAAATATAACATCATTTTATGAAACACCCTCTTTGATTTGGGTTTGCTTATTTATAAGAATGGTTTCAATTTTAATTTATTCTAACACCTAAGCCTTCGGTAGCTCACTGGAGTAAAGGGAGTTCATCTCAATTTATTTCTGTGTATGTGAGAATTTATTCTTCTACTTCTGTATTCTGTATTTATAACTTTCATTATAAGTTTTAAGACTACCATGTATTAAGATTCTTTAATATTTTATAATTGCAAATACGTCTTGGGATGGGAAGCAAAAGCAGTATGTGTGATTTGACCAGAAAAGGCAAGGAGTATGACAGCCCTAGGCAGTGATGTACTAGAGAGAGAAGAGCAAATCAGTAAAAACAAATTCCTGTAAAATATGTATAAATACCGAAGACAACTGAGACTCAAAGAAAAGCTTTATATCAGATGTATCTTGCGTTGCTACTGCTAGTAGCAATATTTTCTGAACGCAGGCCAGTGAAGGATTTTCTTTCCTGTGTCATTTTTTTCCTGAGTATATTTCGAGCTGGCAGAGAATTCTGTCAGATATTGTAATGAAACCTCGTATACTAGGGCATCTGATTTTAGTACTGGTTTTCTTAAAATTCTTGTTGTTGTCATTTACATCTCCACACACTTCTGGTAGCTGATTTGATACTTTCAGTGATAAATATTAATGTGATTCTATACTTAGGCACTATTATGAACATACTTTATTTCATTTAAATTGCCTAACTCAAGAAGTTGGTTTCACGATGTTTGTTTCTCTGTGGGGTTAGATATATTTCCTCATTTTTTGTGTTAAATAGTTTCTCTTCAATATTTACAAGAGGATTACAACACAAAAGATTTTTGTTAAACTGGAGATATGTATGTATTGAATGTGACTGGACACAGGTGAAGAGAAAAGTGAACTATAAAGAGAACTATCAACAAATAATAATAGCATGATACAGGGTCTTAAGACAGAGAGGAATAGTTATTCTCTGAAATGATAAATTAAAGTTGACATATGAAGACATATTTCTGCATAGAGACATACGCATGCCTCACATGATTTTCTCTGAATGTTGTCCATACCTAAATTAAATTTCACCAAGATTAAACTTGTTTAGCTCATATCTATCGATTGAGGTAGAAATTATTACGGAAAATTGAGCATCTCAATTCTGTATGAAGTGTCTGCAAATGCAATCAACAGTCGTTAAACGATTCAAGTTTCAGCAACTTATTTTAACATTTATAACATAAAATGGTGCTGGAAACTTGCAATTGTGTGCAGTTGTGTATTAATAAATATCCACAGCAAATTTTTTTTACATAAATAAGATTTTGTAGCAGTGACTGTCATTTTATAGTCAATAGGATGCCAAAGTTTTCATCCTGTGGCTCCCTCCAGGCAATACTCATCAATAATCTGCTAAAATATGTAACTGTTTATTAGGTTTTTTAAATTAGAAATACATTCTCAGTGGAACCAAAAAAAAAAGTCATGCAGCAAATCAGTGGAAATGACCTTTCGGTGAAGATGACAAATGACATCTTAAACCTCAGAGCTGCAAACTAACCTGATACAGTGCTGACTGACAGGCATAGGAAAAAAGCCAATCTGGAGTAATTTTCAAGGGTGCTGAGAACCCGCAGTTACCATTGATTTCTTATAGCACTAAGGGTCTGTATTACCAGTGCTCTCAGCTCCCAGGGCATTTGTAGCTTTACTTCTTGGTCTACCTGTTTAGAAAAACAGCTTCTTTTAAAAGTATTTGAACAGTCACAGGCTGGAATTTTTTTTTTTTGGGGGGGTGGCATTTACTGACGCTCTGTAATAAACCCTGCACCCACTGTGTCCACACCTGCTGTGTATGTTGTGACCATACAGGACCACATTGTACTCACGTGTGGCTGTTGTGAACAACTACGTTGCAATAGAAGGGCACAAAAGTGCCATAAAAAAAATCCAAAATTCTGTTGAAAATTCATACCTGCAAAAACTGTATGCCGTAGAAAATAAAAATGTGAATCTTACTTAAGAAGAGCAGACAAGAAAGGAATTGTTCCCTTGTCATTTAAGGGGTGCCTCATCCAAGGTCACAATTGTAGAAGAGGAGAGACCCTTAAAGGCCTCTGGATAACTATTAGAGGAAAAAAATACCTCTTTGTTCACAAAATTATCAGAGCCCTCCAACTGGTAAGATTCAGTGGATGAGATCTTGAGTAGGCAACTGGAGGTACAGTACTAAAGTCATGAATAATAGAGATTTCAGGTGATTCGATGCTTCTGGCAGCCAGACTGTCAATGGACATTGCTATTGGAATGTGCTGGTGGCAAGTTCTGCAACTAAATGTACAAAAGGCAACCAGGAGAGAGGTTCTCCTGGAGGCGGTTTGAGCCAGGATGGAGAGACTGATAGCTTCTGCCAGGCAAGAGGGAATCTTTGAGAGGGAACATGAAATGCAGTTTTGGGAAGAAGAGTAAGAGAACCTTCCCAACTGTCAGAAAAAGAGGTTAATCTCGAAGAAGGAAAATTAAAGAATATTCAGGTAAGTTAGGCGGTGGGTTTTTTTTGTTTGTTTTTTCAGTTATCTGTTTCTAATTGGCTCCATTCCAAGGTATTTAATGATTAAACTGATAATATTTTGAAGCCATTAGTGTCTGTGTCTGTTGCCTTGTGGAGAACGAGTAGAGGTACTGGAAAACTGGAGTGGAGTAGACATGATCTTGGTTTTTAAAGGGGAGGGAGAGAATAGTGTTGGTTATGTAGGCTAAAGGGATGTGCTGTCATCAGAATTTCAGTCCTGAGAAAATACTGGGTAAATGCGTGCTGCATTTTTAGGGCCTGAAAGTACTAGAAGAATAGCCATCAGCAGGTATTTGTCAAAAAGATAGTGTCTTTTACTTCTACGGTGACCTTGTGGACAACAGCAAAGCCTTGAACATTATAGTTTGTTCTGCGTAAGGCTTTGACACTTTTATGCAAGACATGCTTTTAAGCAGGGTGGGAAATACGGTAAACATGCAACTACAATGGGCTGGTGGGAAACGAGAAACTGTGTTTAAGAGGTAGCTCACTATCAGCATGAGAAGATTTATTAAAAGGCGTTCTGCAGGGATTTGTGGTGACTCAGTGTTTTTCAGTATTTTCATTAATGATCTGAATGATGGAATAGAGTATATACTTATTAAATTTGCAACAATACCAAGCTAGGAAGGACTGCAAGTACCTTGCAGGACAGGATTAGAATTCAAAGTAATCTTGATAAATTGTAGGTATCATCTGGAAAAATAAGATGCTATTCAAAAACATCAAATGCAAGGTGTTTACACAGCAGTAACAAACTGCATAAATATGGCATGGAAAATCACTGGTTAGAGCGCAGTTCCATAAACAAGATTATAATGGATTGGTGGTTGTATATGGATTTACGTTGCCATCTTCTATAGGAGAGAACCCAGTACACATACAAGGAAAAGCAAGGACCACTGGATAGCAGATATTTCCAGTGGTAAAATGTGTTGAATAGTTGGTTTACAAATTGTGATCTCTTCACAAAGTTAAACTCATGACTTTATGATACATGAAGATAACCCTTGTACAGCTTTGTACTCAAAAATTTAGGTCATATGTGAAAAACCACAGTCTGTACTCCTTTTTATGTAATTTCTGTTTAATGATAAGGCTTAGGGGGGGTATTTAGTTATTTGTTTTGCATAAAGCATACTAATTTGCTTGATTGAGTCTGAGAAGGGTATTGAGAGAGACCAAACCCCTAATAGATCAGGACTTGTACTGATTGCATACAAGACTGGAGGGATGTAGTGAGGCTAATGTCATATACTAACTTCAATTAATTTTTAAAGAAATATCAGACACTGGTCTTTAGATCCTCTAGCAATAGAAATATTCTCTTGAAATGTATTATTTATGTGTAAGGTAAATTGCATTCTAGCTCTTTGAGTCCACAGCGCTCTGCAAGTTTCCTTTCTGGGATTTTGCAAAACCCAGGCTGTCCTCTGTCCTATGTGTATTTTACCTCCTTGGTGTTACTTGGAAATGTCTGTATAATCTTCACATTCCAATTTCAATTTGCAGTTATCCTTCTCCAGATCTCCTAGGCGCATCCGTAGATTCCTCGATGATAATATGCTTTGTAAAGACACTGTTATATTGTCAAGCCTTTTAATACATTTTAAATGGTTTAGGTCTGTTAATTCTGCCACAGACTTCTTTAAGGGCATTCACAGGTATGAATCTTTGATGATAATGACTTTCTGAAGTTTCTGGTTTTCAGTCCTCACTGCCCAAACTCTGAGACATTCTTTGCTGAAATTGTAAATTTCAGGCTTCTATGAACAAAAGTCCTAAAATCAAAACGAAATACCCAGAAAACAACAGTACCTGGATTTAGCCAGTTCACTCATAATTTGTAGCTCCTTCATTTTAGCATCATCTTGAGAAACCTCACTGGCTCTTTGTTGGCGATCTGTCTGTTCAACTTGTTGGTACAGAAGTTGCTCCTAATGTTTTGGTATGCTAATAGTGCACGGTTCAACTCTCCTACTCCTTGTTTCTCATCATTTATATTAATACAATGAACAGAAATTACTTTTTCCAATTTGCATTTATACAGTATGCTGATTATATAATTTCTTCCTGGGGCACCCTTTGTTCCTGAAGCTAAACAGCACCTTCAGAATTTTTTCATTCTCTTCAGATTAATCTAATTGACCTTAAATTCTTCCAGCCTGTTGTCTTTCAAGAGTTTCTAGTACCTCACCCCCCACCTGCTCTCATTTACCCAATTTCCTTTATATTTCTCCCCTTTTAAAGGCCTGAAGGTAGAAAGTAATCTCTGTGGTATGTATGGATGGAACAGTTGCCTAAAATCTAAATTTTGCATTTTTGAGTTGGTTTTAGATAACAAGAGATTAGGATGGAACATGTTTTTGTCTCTTAACAGCTATATACCGTGTTTACTGTTTGAATCACTAGAAATTTGTAAAGGTGAATTGTTTAGTTTGTGGGACCCTGCCTGTGAGTTCAGGGCGTAGCAGATGAGGAGAAGTGCTGCCACTGACTCCAGGTTTACACTTGAGCTGTTCCCAGTTCCTTGTTTGGATCATTTGAAAATCCTTCTTTAGTGCACATAAAAGTTTGTATTTGTGTATGAGTATCATCATATCCCATGAAATGTAGACACTGCTGATGAACTGATGCTTCTGCAAAAATGATGAAGGACCTTTATCTGTAAAGTGTTCTTAGCACAGAAGTATAGGCAATACGGGAAATTGTAGATGTTTGTACTTCAAATTTGAGAACATTTACTGGGGAAGGTAATGTTGAATTTAACTTGCTAGAATTAAATATATGTGTAGTTATTGCTGATGTAAATGATGTATTCTGTTTGAGTTCTTTTGCTTCCTCCTTAACAGGCTTATTGGTACTAAAACTGTGTGGTAAGGTTTATTTTATTTCACCATTTTGATTTTGTTTAAACTGTTGTCTCTTAAAAGAAATTTGATACTAACAGGGAGTGGGAGATTTCTTCAGCATTTTTTGTTAATGAAAAAAGTCAGAAAGACAAGCTGACCCGTAACATTAGAACACCAGAGAAAAGTAAATATTTGGAAGATGAATATGGTCAGAAGGAAGAGGAAGGACAGAGAAAATAGAATAACAGTTGTAAGATGATTCTTGTAGTTTCAGTCAACTATTTTCTTTCCTCTTTTCTTCCAAATCTCCTTTACCAGTGTAAGAGAAAATAGCTATCCTGTTTTTATATACCTATGCCAAATCTTTTTCTAGTGAATGTATGCTGCACATGCAGTGATTAATTAGGCACTGTATGATAAAATTAAAGAACACAGACCAGAAATTTCTAGAACATACTGGTAGACTAGCATTGGATAGTTTTACTTTTTAGATGGACATTATGTTTATTCCTAATCTCTCTAGGGGTTTATAATTCTGCTTGTGAAATTATAATACACAGCAATGTCCTCAAATTAAAAAATAGCATTTTAAAACTAGGGAACAGTATCCCTGTAAGAAGTACCATGATATGATCTTATTTTGGTGAGAAAGAAAATCTTGTAAAACTTTGTTTCTGGGTCTCACTTCTGTGCCAGGCAACCTTCACCACTGATTATACGCGTGTTCCCTTTCGCAACGCAAGGCCTTTTCCATAATGGTGACTATTTATCTGGACAGAATGACCCTCTAGTGCCCATTAGTACTGCTTATGAAATGGCAACTAGGATGTGATGTGTTACCTACCTCCAGTGCAGAAGTCCCAGTGGCCTCTGAATGAATGTACTAATCTTATTTGAAAGTGTAGAGCTTGCTGCTGCAAGTAGGCTGTGGTTTGGACACGGAGATTTGGTCTCTTCCATGGGCAAACACTGATGAGGTTAAAGGGGTTGCAACAGTCTTATAATGTAGGGAGATATGCATTCGTTATTTAAAAATAGCTAAGTAAATCATCAAATAATAATCTCCTTCCTATTCTCCAGTTTATTCCAAATACATATTAAAATTATCACTGAAAACTTACACAGTTGAGACAGATACAGAAATGGATTTGTTTTTCATGTATTTCAACTTTTGCTATTCTTCAGTACCTTTGAGCAGTAACTCCTGCTTAAATGCTCCTTTTTTAGGGTTGGGGTTTGTTTTGGTTTGGTTTGATTTGGGTTTTTTTTGAGAATTTAAGCCCACCACTTTATATTAAAAATGGCAGAAATACTTACAGCCTGCTTTATTTTGCTTTACCCTTTAGCAGACAGATGATGCAGCACAGACTGATGGCCAGCAACAGACACAATCTTCTGAAAACACAGAAAACAAATCACAGCCAAAACGGCTTCACGTCTCAAATATACCATTCAGATTCCGGGATCCAGATCTTAGACAAATGTTTGGTGTAAGTACTCATATTTTATTTATGCTTTTTTATATTTGCATTGCAATAGGTATTTTGTAGGCAACTATGAGAGGGGTATCACTAATTTAGGCTATTTAACTATTTTCAGTAAAGATTCTCATTTCATTTATTTATAACCAAACAACTGATTTGCCAAAATTGGGAAAGGAAATTCTACTGATTCTACTGTATGTGATACAGATGGTTGTGTTCTGTGTATTGTGCTGTTTTATATTACAGTCAAAAAAGCTACCTACATTGGCTTAAAATATGGAATGCATATATATTCCTGCTGTACACATGTGGATTTATATGCCTGCTCTTATTGATTTTGGAGAGCATGATGTAAAATATTCAATGCTTGATCTCATCACCAAGGGACCCAAATCCATAGAATGAAAGACATGGGCTGAATTTAAGCAGGAAGCCCCCACAGGTATTGTAGGTCTCTCAGCTTCTAAAGTTTTTGCCAGTATTTTTCTATAAGTCTCTCAGTTTTTGCTTTTGCCCAGGCTGTTAGCTACCTTCATGTGCATTGGCTGCCTTTTGCACATCTCAGTAGTGCCATCAGTTCTAGGCTCCAGATCGTGAGGCGTTAGACCTGGTTTCCTCTCCCTGCTCCAAGAACTCTTAGGTTTATTTTGAAATGTCACTAAATAAAATCTAGAAATAGTACTTGATCAGCTATTAGAATCCAATTTTTCCTTTTCCAAGTTAGTACTCTTAAGTATTTGTGTTCCTCTTGCTTTCTTATTTCTGATTCCCTAAAATTTAATTCTCTTCCGCATTACAGTTTGTTGAACAGTGCAGCATCAAGTACTTCATGGCACTATCCTTCTCTCCATCTTTCATGTTCAGTTCAGATTTTTAAGTTCCTCTAATGTCTTTGTATGTGGATTAAGACATTGTGTTTTTCAGTATTTATTTCTATGAAGTGAAGGAAACAGTCGCTGGAAAAAGAGTCCTAGTATAGTATTGGGAAACGAGAGTGACTGTTTTGCCATATCTGACTTGCTACAAGTAACCTCCCCTAAACGCAGCTTACAGCTCATCAGGAAAATATCAGAAAGCATAATAATTAACCCTCTAGAGAAAAATATGCAAATTTATGTAAATTAAACAAACCACTTAAAATAGATGGATTTTATTTGAAAGTACATTAAATGAAAGGATTTTTTTTTTTGTTGAGGGATTGTAGTAATTTATAAGTGAATAAAAACTACATTTCTTTTCAATGTTTCTAAGTCTTAGGTCTCAAAAGACTCGCACTAGAGAATGGCTGGAGTTTTCCAGCTTTAGAATGACAGTAAACTTTTAGCTTCTGAATTGATGGAAAAAATGAAATTTTTGGAAGTGTGAGTTTAAATATCTGATATGAAATATGCTAGCGTTGCATCATGACCATGTTATACACATAGCAGATGATCTTTTTACATGGACACAGCGGCAAGGAGGATTGTTTAAACATTAAGTCAATGTCTGCTTATAGGCTAAAGTTGCAGTTAAAACGTTAATTAGATGGTGAATACAAGAACATAAAATAAGTCAAGGGATAACAAACGATGGTTGATTTTTCATAACTAAGTTGAAGCACTTTAACAAGCTGGAGAAGGAATACTGTCCTTTCTGGCCTGTAATTGTTTACTGTCCCTTAAAAGATTGGGGTACGGGCTCATTTCTGCAGTTCTTTGGGCTCTTGTTAGATTATTCTTTGTGTGCCTGCCTCTAATTTCTGCTTTTTTGTTTAATATTTTGTGTCACTTGTCAGGGTTAACACTGATCCATACTGCATGTTAATGCTCTATGAAATAACAGAAATGACCCCCCGATATATTACAGTGTCACATCACAAAATGTGTCATGTCAGAAAGCGTTCTAACTAAACACTGCCCGAGTCAAACATTTATTCTCTTATTAAGACAAGTCCAATAGAGCCTTTTTGTTTGGGATGATTGTGAGTGCTGTTGTAAAGTCAATAGTAATAACAGTTACTACTACTATTATAATAAAACTGCAATTCTGAGCAAGGGAAAATCCCCAACAAGTAAGTATCCATTCTAGTTTTCCAAATTACACTCTAGTAAGACACGAATTGCTTAGGGAGTAATGGTTATTCCTTTTCAGCAAGGGTGGAGATAAATCCTCCCTCCTTGAAGCCAGCAACAAAACTCCCAGCTGGTTTCATCTTACTCCTGTAAAGCAGAAGTAACCAAACTCCTTTACCTGTCCTGCAAAGCAGCAGCAAAAAGTCTTCTGAAGGAGAGGTTCTTCAGAGGGCAGGATGACCAGAGGGCAGCAATGCTCACGCAGCCGTTAATCCTGTCTTGTTAGTGAAGTTTATTACACTCCAAGTGAACTAACCCAGTAGCGTATTACATATGAAGCAAATGGTGATGGCAGCTGGATGGGATGGATCACAAGGAAGTAACCTACTATGTGCAAAGACAAAATAAATAAAAGAAATCTGGGACTTTCATTTCACTGTGATCACAGTTTAATGAGAATTTCCTCTTTGTCAGGTGGTTTCACTGAACTTAGACTTCATACGTTCATATAGGGAATGCTAGTGACAAATGTAATGATGTACAATTTAGTTATAATATTGATGTGGCTCCTCTTCAGTGTGTCTTTTTTTGGTGCTTGGCTATCTTTGATTTTATATTCTTTAACTTTTTAATGTGGTGCACCATTTTCTGAAACAAACATTTGTGCTGTATATGATAGAAGTGTTGAAGTTATCTTATTTTCATGTAACTTTTCTATTTCTTTGCAGCAATTTGGTAAAATCTTAGATGTTGAAATTATTTTTAATGAGCGAGGCTCAAAGGTAAGCAGTTTAATTCACCCATGGAATTTTTTAATTTGTTTAAAATATTTATATGAGTAAAAGGAAACAACTGCACTGCTGTAAAAAATAATGTCTGAAATTTTGTGTTAGTGAAAACATCTTCTGAGCTGTCATTCGGTTTCCTAAGCAGCATGAAAATCATTGGACTCATTTTATATCTTTTAAAGGGGGTAATTTTAGCTACTCCAAACTGTCATCTGTTTTATGGGAACGTTGATTTCTGCTGTCTCTATTTGTCAATGGTAATTATCTTGTTTATTTTATAAGATGAGTCCATACTTACAGATATTTGTAGGCAGGATTGTATTAGTACAGGTATTCTTTTCCCCTATCGAAATGAAAGATGATAATGATACCTAATAACTATCCTCTTTAGTAATTAGCTGAGAAAATATGTGATTGTTCCAGATTATCTAAGTGCAGATGTTTTCCTCTTTAGTTAAAGCTTCAGTACACCAACCCTTTGAAAACAATCTATTTTAACATTTATTTGATTAAAAGTGTTCTTATTTTATTGCAAACATTTAATTTTTTCTGAAAATTACTTTGCCTTAAATGCATACTTCAATTTAGTCAATATTTAAGATATATAAAGTAAGATAGAATGGCTATGACTGCATTAGCATCCTGACCTTGTGCAAAACTGTAGCCCAGTATGCTTCACCTGTGATATCAGCTACATTATAAAGGTTTATGTGTTGGCATATTCGAGATTTCTCTTTCCTTTTCCTGCCCTGTCAGACACACTAAAATGTTTATCCACCAGTGCTTCAGTCTTCCTGTAACTTTCATATGTGATTTATTATTAGCAATGGAATTCTTTTCCTGCTATAGACGTACTGTAATCTGTCATTTAAAAAGAATCAGATATATCATAAATCTGTCTTAAATCGGGTATAACATAAATCTGTCGTAAATCAGATATATTTGAATTCTGTTATTTTTTCCCTTAACGTGTTTGTATTTATATTCTAAACTTAAAGCTATCATCTTTTTTTTTTTTTTTCCCCTCCCTCTAGATGGAATAGCTGAAATTTCCTGGTTTATATTCAAAAATTATTTTGACATTCCTTAATTAGTACGCTTGCCTGCTACCCCAAACCCGATTGGAACATTTGCCACTTTTTCTGTAAACAATCGAAAATGTATGGAATTTGGTGGCTTAGAATCTTCTGCTCTGGCTGAAATGTATTATCATTAAATTATGGCTGGTGCATAGTATTTGCAAAAGATTTTGATTGTCCAGACCCTGCTCCTGCTGAGTAGTATTCCAAAGTTGAAAAGACATCCCCCACTTGCCACCTCGGATTGGTTCTGCTGAAGCTGGAGTGGAACTGAGTACACGTCTCCTGGTGGTGCTGGTTCACACACTTGTGTAGCCATCGAATCTTACACACGTAGGACTTTTAACCACCACGTCTGCATGGCGCTGCATAAGTATAAGGCTTTTTTAAAAGTATTTGGGGGATGGGGTGAGAAGTTATTTCAGAATTGAGGGATTTTTAATAGTGATCTTACAGGAGTGAAAATATCCCAATGTCTTGAGCTGAAAACAAGCTCCTAGAAAGGATTTCCCAAGGAAGAGGTTTTGTAATGTCACTTACCTCAGTTACACACTTGCTGTTAAAGACCACAAGACCTATTCTTATTAAATACTTCTACAGTATCCAGCGCTGAATTGGGGCATCCAAGCTGGCTCTGAGTAAGCTGCTGAAGATACTTAAAGCAGTTCTGTGCTGCATCTCGTGGCTTATGTATGCTGCTTCTCCTGGTGATTAAAGTTATTTCAGGTATAGCTACATAGTATTTGGATTTGCAGAAGTACCCTTAGATTCTCTCAAATAAAAAGTTAAAAAACAGGTCAGGAATAAGAGGAACTTTTTGTTTTGTTTTGTTTAATCTGATCATTTCGTGTCCATTCTGTAGGATTTAAGATGCACCAGATTAAAGTCCCATTCCTGGCAGTGCTTATCTATGTTTTCATAAAATCCCACTGAAACTGAAAGGACTACTAAGTGGTCTCAAACTGAGAACAGGTAAAAAAGTCTGCAGGATCAAAGTTCAAATTTGTTTCTAGCTGCAGTTTGGCATAAAAGAATTGTTAGAAATTTTTTTGTTTCTGTTTTTGTTTATTTTTATTCCAATAATTAATGTTCAAAAAGATTCTTGCAAAAACAACAGAAGCAGCTCATTTTCATACCGTAATAGTTAAGAAGAATGGAATTAGATATTCAAAAAACATAAAGCTGAAACACCACCATACACTATGAAATGATTTTGCAGAAGGGAGTCTCACCATAAAAGAAACCCTAAACTAATACAAGTTTCATATTACAAATTTCTGTTTGTTTGGGGGCATAATAGTAGTTAAGATAACTTTGCTAGAATTGTATTGCAACACTGGTGACTTTTGAAACTTTTCTTTTTATAAGAATTGCAAGAATTTCAGTATTGATTTGGTATAGATCTTTCTTACAACCTGTGCTAAATAAATGAGGTTTACCTTTGCCCATTCTCGAACCTGTTGATTAAAGTAATGTTGAAGGCTGCTGGTAACTTACCTTTCTCTGCATTTACTACTCATCTTGGAAGGACAAGTTGAAATATAGCTTCCATTCCTGTGCATATTTTAACGCTACTCTGCTATTTTAGCACTGAAGCCGCAAATGGCTTTTGTCTTGAGCATAATTGCAAGGCTGCAAAGATACAGGAACATCAACAAGTACCTTTTTTTTAGGGTTGTAAATTAATGCTCTATACAGCTATGTACTACATATCTACTTTCATAAATCTGTGTGCTTGTGTATTAATATATATCTAGTATATATTAAAATATATTTCTTCAAACAGGAAGAGCCCTAAAGCACATCCCAAATTAAAACAGAACCTTCTCACGTACTAACCTGGCTATTATTAAACATTTGACAGAAATTTACCAGTTAATAAGATACATAGTGCACTAAACTAAAGTAGCTGTTGAATCAGCCTCATATAAAATTAATGTTAACGTGTTTCTGTAGATATTTAAAGGTGTGATGAATGAATCTATGTTCTGTGATTGAGCGTCTGTGAAAGCTAGGTAAAAATAAAGATTTGCATAAATAATAAGAACTTAATTTAAATAGTGTCAATTATGAGAATGAGTACAACGTAAGAAATTAAAAATTACAATGAGTATTGTTTTCAGAATCTTTGAAGTTCCTGTCTTGTCTTGGCTTGTGGCTCCACTTCATATCTTTTTCTAGTTCTTTATTATAACTAGATTTTTATCTTACCCTTTTAGTTGTTTGAAAAAAAATTAACTGGTAGCGCTGTGAGCTGAGAAGACTGATTCAAAAGTTTGGCTGAGCAACTCTCACCAAATGTTTGCGGTTCTGAGAAGGGGCAGTCGTTCAGCAAGGGGGAGAGGGGAGACCCAAGAGAACTGGGGGGATCCGTGCTACCGCATGGGGCTACGCTCATTGGGCTGAAGGTTTCAGCGATGTCGTCTGCTGTGAAGTTTTCTTAAAAGCATCTTAAATTATGAGCTTTTTGTACAGAGCTTTTACAAGATGGGAGGAAGCAGTTGAAATAAAAGTTTAAAGTTGAGGATGGGTTTAGGTGTAAGAAAAGCCTATGAAGGCACCTAAACCATAGGGATCAGTATGGAGGAGGAGGATGTACTTTCTCTCAATGCTCCTGGTGCTTTGGGGAAGAGAGAGTTACATCCTCCGTGCCTTGTGCCAAGCGAGGTCGTGGCTTTGTGCTAAAGCTGTGCAGGGCAGAGTGGAGAAAAATGTGTGGAATCGGGTGTTTTGAGAATGACTTCAGCTTGAAGTGGAGCTGCTGACAGAGCACTTCTGAGCTCAGGCTCCAGTCTGTCTTTAAAGCGGGGGGGAACAAAAAAA